>JAPMOQ010048006.1:490832-505512 GCA_026543055.1 Argiope trifasciata | reverse complement strand
AATTATTTATTTTTTCTTTTGAGATTTAGAACTGCGCCTCTAGGTGTGTGTTTTTTTTTTCACCATGCATAAAATCCCGGTTTTCTTCACTCCACTTTCTTTCGTAATGATGAAAGCTAAAATGTGGAGTTAAGTTTAGGCAAATCTGTTTAAATTTTATCATTTATAATGCATCACATTGCCCTCCATATCCTGCGATAAAGAACTTCGAAGATAATGATACTCATTTTATTTTTCCTTATAAATGGAATAGTTTGATCGTTTCTATTTTTGTTGCCTTTGCATCAAATTTTAAAAATTAATAACACAATTTTTATATTTATGAGATAGCATCACGGCTATATTATTAAAACCTGCATTATTATCTACTACGACTCATTAAACGCCTAAGAATCTTCAGCAGAAATAGTAGGTTGCCTTCAGTTAGCAATTTATTTGCTTGTAAATTTAGCTAATGCAAGTTAGATTCTGGCCACTATGAAATTCTTGGAAAATGAGATATATCTTTTGTAAAGAAATTATGAAATGTTACGCTGTCTTAGAAATGTTGAGATTATTGTTAAAAAGCTTATCTACGGGAATTCTCTTTTATTAATTGTAAGGTTCAGTACAAGAAAAAATATATGTATTTATATAATGACAAAGCCTCTCTGATCCATTTTCAGAAGAAAAAAAATAGAATTAAAAAAATATTTCTACAAAGAGGATGACCATGGAAATTCTGTAGTAAATCTAAGAATTTCAGAATCTCAAAATTTTTATATTTATAAAAATTTTAGGTTTCATATACCAAAACAACATTATAAGTCAGGGCTGCATGAAAAGAAAACTTGGTTTTCAAACAATTTTATTATAAGAATAAATCATTATGAATAAGGAAGTCAATGAATTTACAATCGGTAGTTTTTTTACAATCATCACTTTGTAAAACTTTCCATATTCCTTAATATGTAATCACAGCAGTAGATGAATAGTATATGATACTCTTTCAGATAGTTACGTAATATTAACTACAAATTTAGTACCATTGTTTATTTTTTGTCTCAAATTTATGAAACTGTTCAATCCTTGCCCAATGGTTTTTGTACTATTTTAGTCAACATGTTGCTCTGGTCCACAAATCTTTCAAGCTCGCCAAGAGATTATATCTTGTTGAAACATGAATAGAGAAAAAATATTGCTATTGAATTGCTTAATTTTGTGAGCATATTCCTCGTATTTGCATTGCTTCTAATTTACAAGTATCTGCCTACAAAATCTTCTGACGTCTATGTCTGAATCATTATGTTAATTAGCTGCTTGACATTTATCTCAGTACTATAAAGAGATCGTCTATTATTCTAAATAAGATGGATGCATTTTGTACCATTGTATCGATACAAGGGTTTGATCAAAACAATTGATTGCATTTGTTATGGCCAATAATTCTGTCACGAACTAATTTATTCCCTTAATATTTTTTGATGCTTCTGTAAAGTATGAGAAGATGCATATAAAATCCGATAACCACCCACTAGTTGAATTAAATCTATTACACTATTGTTATTCCTGATTGTTTCAGAGCGAAATTTCCTTTTTATAGTCTGACACACTCTGATCCTTCTTTTTTATCTTACAAATGTTCTCCATTCATTGATTTTTATTGATCTTGAGAGTAATATAAACTATTCTTTTATTCAAAGATTTTGTAATATTTATGCTAGCCGTTTTAAAATTTCAGAAAAAAAATATTTTGTTCTGCGACGTTGGATCCTATTTTTTATTCGATTTCAACATTTAGTTGCTATCGTTTAACTAGAAATTCTTATAAAAATGACTGGAAAAAAGTTTGAACTTTCATGTCGTTCACAGCCTTGCTCAGTCTACAAATTTTATGTTGGTATGCAGAATGCTATTTTTATTAGGGAATACCTTTATTAAGAGTAGCAGAGTGGATAATACCTTTATTAAGAAGTCTATAAGAAAATTTCTGTTAAACCTAATTCAATTTTATATAAACAGTTATATAAGAAATAAACTTTTATGATTATATATACATTTTTTTGAAATTATGATATACTTTTACAAATGTATTGTTAAATATTTTAAAAATGAAATAATAATAATAAATATTTATAAACGTGACATTATTTAACCCTTTAAATTTATTTTTTAATTTCAAAATAAAATTGCGCTAGAAAAATGATCCTTAGACGACTTTTTCTAAATACGTTCTCTTAAATATTTTTGTTGTAGACTCTTTATAACATTCGTTTCCCCGTTATCTTCATCAAAATTCTTGAAAGAGGATACAAATATGCCCAGCAAACAACATCTTGAAGTTAAAGTTAATAGTGAAGCAACGAAGGATGAGGATATTCAGAAATCTACAATTACCAAATGAGATGGAGTGTGCTTAATAATTGCGGGCATGTTCTGACGAGAATAGACTAATTATCTTGAAGATAATGTAGTGACATAGGCCTTAATTACAATCTGGCTTTTCAGTAGAATTTTCATATTATGATTTACAGTGTACTTCTTCCTGTATGAAAGAATAAAGCCCATTTCAAAATTACGACTGTCAGAAAAGTACTACTGTCTTCCGAATTTTTCTAAAAATAAATATTTTAGAGTGAAAAGTAGCTTGATTAATGAGCGGAATATCTCACTGTGGTATAAAATGTTTGTTATTATGTATATAACATAAGAAATCTATTTGGAGATTGGCTTTGTGTTTTCAACTTGCAAAGAGTATTTAATAGATATGTTTGCATTCGGAGGATGACTTTTAAGAGTACTTTTGTCTTTCCGTGACATTCCTATTCTGCGTAATCTTGCCTGAACCAAGAATTGCGCCATGGAGAGCGAAGATTTTTTCTATCATCAGGATATTTTATTTAGGACTATTTTCTGTTGTAAAGCTGAGAAGGACAAAACCAATTGGGAATCACTATTATTATTCATAAAGCAATATTCTAATGTTGAATTTTGATTGTTGGAGCTTACTAATTAGATTTAAATCAGAATATTTCAAATAATTTTATCTTTTCTAATCGATTAATTCTTCTTCCTATTAATGAGAATCTTTCATAATCACAATTTTTAAATCAAATTTCCAGTTTTTTTTAAATAAATTGCAATTTGTATTATTTGAAAGAATTTAAGTAATATTTGCATTCAATAAATATATTTCCTTTATTATTTTAACCAAAAGAAAGTAAGAAATGGAGTAAAAATAAATCAAATGCTTTCTTTAATAGTTAGAATGTGTGGAATATACTTAAACTATCCGAGGGAAACATAGACCAAATACTTTTGAAGAATAGAGAGATAAATTTCGTCTGCGTAATTACACTGTCCCTTTATAAAATATAGATGCTTTACTAGATATACTACTTATATTCCGAGTTCATTTTATGATTTATGTATAAAAGATACTTTGCGTAGTACCAAAATATTTAAACAAGAAAACATTATTTTACAATTGTAGCTTGTTAAACGCGAAGATGGAACTCGAAGCATGACAAGTGGAGCAGTCAACTTAGAAATAAAAATGATTCAACCTTTAAAATTGCCACAGTGTAAGAAGTACATTGCTGTCTAGAATAGTGGATTAGGAGTCGACGTTGAGTTTTATCATGAATTGGGATAAAGGAATTCTGCCCATACCATGAGAAACATCTACAGATTATAATTCCACCTCATCCAAACTTTACTGCATGCACAATGCATTCTGTAAAAATGTAGTGTTTATTATGCATACCCCAAATCCAAACTTTGTCCCTCCGGATGTTAGAGTTTTAACTATTCATTTCTCCAGATAACCTATTACCATTCATCTACGACTTTGACGCACTTTACACTTCCTCAACGGAGCAACGTGGTTGGATTTTGTAATCAGAGTGTTATGGGCAGCAGCACGACCGTGGAAACAAGGAAAATGTGTTTTCTTGAGGATAGTATCTATGTAAACAATAACCCCTGATGGTTGTTGGAATTCCTGGAGTATGTTGGTAATTGATTTAAGGCATTTTTTTCTTTCGAATTTCTTTGGACAGCACTCATTGGTCCCTATTTTTTAGTTTTGTGGACCTGCCGGGTCGATGTACATTCCAAAAATCAGCTTTCACCTTAATATTTCTTAATCCTAAAAATTATTTTCTATTTTCGGATGTTTAACTCACTAGATATGCCTTTTATGAATCGGCTATGATATCCGACAATCAAGTCTTTCTGAAACAGCTCTGAATTTCATGGCATCCGGCATGCGATTAATGCCAATGATTTTTCCTACAAGATACGTCAGTGTAAAAAGCGTGACATAGATCAGAACTGCTGGTATCTGCATTTGAAAAAATGTCAAATTATTATTGGGATTTTTTTTTTAATTTGAAATACTTTCCATTATTCAACTAAATATTGTCTTTTTGGCGTTTGAAGCAAAGATGGATAAAAAAAAATTAAATCGCATCTACTACATAAATATTTAAGTGGGTTATTCTTTAAATATATTTAGGCCTTAGCTCCAATATTGTCTAAAATTATTTAAAAGACAGTACTGAATTGAAAAGAAAATTAGTTAAATATTTCATTTGATTTTATACTCAGGATGAAGTGCCTTACGTGCTAACTGCATAAAAATTTTGATTCATGTCATTTTTATTTTTAAAAACTAATTTGACTAAAATTCATCCCTTCAATCAGATGTTATCTATTTATAAACATTGAACTGAATCAATATTGCAATACACCAAAAAATAGAAATATCGAAGAGAACATCTGTGAACTCAATTCGTGTAAGTGTCGACAGCTGAAAAAAGTATTCAGGGTGTTCTATTTCATTTTTATCTCATTTTAGAGTAAATAAAAAATTGCAAAATCTTCACGTATTACGAAATAGCATAATTAAATGGTATTCATTTGAATTAAATAATTCATATATTTATTCGATTTCTCACAAAAGACTGGCTCAAGAATCTCACTCATTCGCATATTATTTATTCTGAATGAATATTAGTATCATACTTATTATCTACCCATTTAACTAGCAGACACATATTATGGTGCTAATTAACACAAAGAATAGAAAACAGTACAACAGTTTGCATCTCCAAAACACTCCTCCATTTAGATTATATTCAGTGCGGTACATTCTTATTTAATTCACACAATTTACAAACTTCGTTAATGTATTTCATTTAATATTACTTACATTCCAAGACTTAAAATGCTAACAAATAATTTATATAGTTAGAGTTAGAATTTAGAATCGTAAATTCGGTATGAAATGTTTAAATTCTAAATAAATTTCTGGGGAAGAATATTTTATAGAAAATCGTCAGTATTTCTGCAGTATTTGGATTTCTAAATGGTAATCTTTAATTAATTTTGCATAATATATGTCAATTAATAAAATAATGTATTATAATAAAAAGAAGAAGAAGAGTGTTAAAATGTAAACTACGTTCTTTATATATTTAAAAAACGAAATAAGCTGAAAGACTTTAAAACTGTAAATACATTTGTATCTAATAAAAAAAGAAATGGTATGCTTTCTCAAAAGTCTGAATTGCTCACAAGAAATTCTTTATCTGGTAGTGGAATAGAATTTTACTTCAGTGAAATGAAATAAAAAATTAAAATAGTATATATTAGAAACCATCAAAACAAATATTTCTATTAGCTTTTGAAATGAAATCATGAGAAAATAAAATAGCCCACATTTTTCAGAAAAGCTTTCAAAAATACTTAAAAACAAAGTAGCGGGAATATATTCATTGTATATTAGTCAATATTTATTAAAAAATATATTCTTATTAATATTTTTAAACATAACATTTAAAATCTCAAAAGATGTACAATAAACCTTTACGGGTTCAAATCAGATAAGGAATTTCAGACGATTTTTAAAAGTCAAATGTAATAAACCAACATCAATGGAGTCTAAAATTATTTGATAAATAATTCGAATTCTTATAACAGTTTATATATTTCTAACTTATAAAATGAAACAAAATGTGGAGGCCGCAATGGCCTGGTAGTAAGGTTGCAGGCTCGAGGCCCAATTCCACAGAAGAACCACCACTGTGTGAGCGGGTCTGATGCACGTTAAATCCGTCGGGGCCAAGCGTCCTCTCTCTGGTGTGGAAGTTTGGAGAGGGGGTGCCAACTCAGGTGTCGTCCTCATCATCTGACCGCAGTTCAAAATTACGAGGTCCATCCCCAAATAGTTCTAGTGGTGCTTCAAAACGGGACGTTAATATAACTAAACTAAACTAGAGAAACAAAATGTGACGAATTACATATTTATGAAAACTTAAAATATTTTAGAAAACAAAATAATGTATTCTCTTAAAATAGAAGTATTTAGCCAGAAATATAAATACGGTGCGTTTCATTCAATCTCGTTATGAATACGTTTTTTAAGAGATAAAATGTTATTGGAATTTGAAGCTTCAAATAGATACATTTTTGTACCTGCTTCTATTTATAAGTGCATTAATTGTATTTTCTTAACATTTTAAATACTTATTTTCTAGTTAATTGCATTTCTTATCTTGCATTAAAATTCTGGAAACAATAGATATTTTAATCCTTGTTATAAAGTAAAATCGAAAAAGTGTCAGATCATTACTGATTCAAAACCACTGAAGGCATAAAATAGCAATAAGTAAGCTACTCTTGCTTTTTTTGGCATCCCAATCAATCCAAACAATAGATATTTCGTGAACGAAGAAAGATAATTCGCCTTTTATATGCCATCATATAAGCGATAGATTGTCTACTTATCAGATTATATCATGCGGATGAATCCACCTTCATTTTTAGTAAGATAAAGCATATTTTGTTTTGTAAAATTGGAGGAGAGTTCAAGAAATTGCTAGTTGATTGATTTTTGTATATTTCAATCAGTTTCATAATAGCTCTAATTTTAATATATTTCGGACAGTTGCTTAATGCTTAGAATAGTGGGGATAAATCCGAAGAAATGTTAATCTAGAGGTAATTTTTGTCATCACGAATTGTGCAATTGCAACTTTTTTATTTGACGTAAGTAAAAATTAGAAAGTTTTTCCAAAAGCATCAAATTAGGAAGTTTATAAAACAAAGGTAAACACTTCTGTTGGCAGGAGAATTACAGTTTTTCAGAGAACTAAACAATATTTATGTTCTAATGTTTTATATACCAAAAGAAATGATGCTTTTGCAGTTTCTTGTATAACAACTGAGTTTCCAAATAGAAAACAACACATCGAATATTTATTAGATATAATCCTAAGAAATATCTTATCTTTCGTAAAGCTTAGTACTCAGATAATTTCAGAACCATCTACTGATTTAATGTTCACTATAAGTTCTAATTTAATTAATAAATGGTTCACTTTTTATATCCTTGCAAATTATTTCTAGTTATTTTCATTCATTGACTAATTTGCGATTTTTAAATTTGCTCGAAACCTCTTAATCAGTTATTACTTCGAATTTCGAAATAAAAAAACTTTTTTTCAAATAACTTCTTAGTTTCAAAACTGCAGTTTAAAAAGGAGTTCAACTATGATTTCATGCGTAGCTTACAAACTCGCGAATATGAATCACTAATTTGTGAGCATTGAAAGTTCACTTTTGATAAATTACATTTTATAGTGAAATGACGTCGTCAACAGTCGTTGTAAAACATTTAATGCTCATGCACAATGAAGCATTGAAATGTCCTGTGCATAATTTGATTTGCAGTCCCTCAGAATGCATTTGCAGCTCTTTTTACTAGGGAGGCTCCTGATTTCGTAAGAGCTTTCAACTTCACATGTTGCAAATGAGGCGACCGCCGTTAAGCAAACTCCTCTCGGTAAGTGGTTCATTAATTACACCCTGGTATCCAAAGAAGGAGGGAATGGTTAATAGCCCTGTGACCTCTCTCTCTCTCCCATGTCCTAGAAACAACGTAATTAAGCTCTCTCTTCCATGCATCTTAGACCTGCCCAGGCAGTTCCAAAATACCCTCGGATATTGATGGGCTACCAGGAATCATACGTTTCTAACTTTATAGCATGGATTGTTTGTTCGTTGGTCCAAGTTGTATTGGATAAAACAAGCACATGCAATTCCATATTCGTTATATATTTGATGATGAATTAAAGGAGCTTAGCACATAAAAAGATTGGGCATCATTTAAAGAAAGATGTTTATTGTTCTAAACTTGTAACTACTGAACCAGAAAGCTCTCAATTTTTTATATCCATTTACGAGCATTAAAAATTTAAAATAAGTTTCAAATAGGCTTTCTTTTTAATTGAAATAGGAGTAATGATTGGATTTCTTCCTTTGGCCATCATAAACAGCTGTTCTCATCATATTTATCCTGCCACAGTTTTATGCCAGTTGGAACTTTTTTTTTTTTGCATTGCTGATTTCGTGCTGTATGGCCTTGCTGCCAAAGTAAAATCCTATATCAAAATTTGTGTTTGTTTATACCTATGCAAACTTATTTGGCAACACAGCATCTATTTAAACTTTTTTTTATAGTTTGAGGGTCAGTATCGGAGAACTAGTTATTACTAACAACTTACTTCCATTCGAATGATAGTTATACCTTTAATTTCAACTTTTCAAGTATTGACCTTTAAATAATTAACACACATATTTTTCTTTTTATTATATATCTTCACTTAATTTTAAGGGCGATATTCAAATTTTATATTTCTAGAATGCAAATTATGTTGTTTCAGATTCACTTATAAGAATATGAACATTATTTAACATCTTATTCACTTCCTATGACGACTGAAATCAACACACTTCGAATATTTAATAACAACTTTGCAAATTCTATAAAGGTTATTAAATTTTCACTAACACGTGAAACATTTCCTTTATCCGAAGCAAAAGCATTTTGTAGGAATATTTATTCCTTTATGAATTTAATTCTACAGATTTCTCTAAAAATAAGCGAAAAATAACTATTATTCTATATATATTTTTTAATAATTAGTTGTATCTCAAATAAAATGCTAACCCCAGTTAAATGAATGAGTAACATATTTAATGCATCCCTAAATTCTAATTAATATTTGTTCGAGTTCTAATACCACTGTAAAATTTTGAGAATGCTTTAAAAATTTTGTATCCGATAATCGATTAAATTTTATCGCTCAAAACTTTTTTAGTTCTTTGATATCAGATATTGGCACAAAGTAAACGATTTCAAAATTCAGTTTCCTGTTCTCATTTGGAAGATAAATGACTGGCTATCATAAATCAAGAGAGGAGACATATTCATGCTACCGCTAAGACAGTAAAATCTTTTCTTCATTAAAATGCCAAATTCTAGATAATGTAGGTTTGTGTGCTTTGTTCTAACTAACTAGAGATGCCTTTGAGTCTTTTTATTTCGAGAAGAGTGAGGCAATTAATCATTATAAACTTCAGTTTCTGACCATTTGAATAAATCAATAAAGTAGATATTTACTGTATTAGTTAAAAATTTGTACAGCATTTTCATCTTTTTGGTACGAGGCTAAATCCTTGCAATATGGTTTTAAAAATGAGAAAATTTTAAGAAAAGAATTTTTTGGCAGTGTTTTAAATTATTTGAATAATACTTGATTGATTTATCAATGAAATTATTTCTCAATATTAAACATAGAGTATATAGGAAAAATACATACATACAAAAAATAATCCCGTTTTAGGTTTATTTCTTATATAAATATGTATTTTGAATCCGGTGTCTAGAAAAAACTTTTTAAAAATACAAATATATGAAATTGTACTATTATACACTGCGGAGGTGACTTATTATTGTTTTTCGTCAATTAAAAAAGTATTAAATTATTCGAGTCTTAAATTATTCTTTCTGAGTTTAAAAATTTATGATTAATAGAAAATAATCCTGAAACCTTTAAATTTGAATGAAACTCAATTTTCACTTAGTTTCCATTATTTAATATAATTGGAAATAAAAATACCTATTATTATAAATTTTTAATTTTCAGTTAAGTCTAAAATTCAAAATTAATCTAAAAACTAAATTTTCTATAAAAAAAGCAAAGACGATTTAGTTTGTTTTTTAAATGTTCCATTACTTGTAATCGTATTTTCTAATTACAAAACTTCAGGAATTTATCTAAGTTTGTAATAAAGATCTTTTTTTACCATGCATATATTTTAAATGTTAATTTTCTAACATAGTTCCTTGAATCCCGCATTATATAAATGGCCTTTTGCTACAAACAAGAATTTTTCAACCGCATAAAAGTTGTAAGAACGCACATAAGGGATAGAATTGTAGTTAAGTAGGCGCTTTAAAAATCACCATGAAACCAATTTCAATTTTTTTTCTTAAATGAAGGCATATTTTGAAAATATTGTGAGGGAAAACGCGAATCATTTGATGAAACAAGAAAAATTCTAAGCAGAAATTAGTTCCGGCACAAACAAATTACCTTAAAATGCCTTGTAGCTGTATACAAATATGTGTAAGAAATGAGGCAAAGAACTTTAAGTTTGGAAGAAAAAAAATCGTTTTTTCTCTCTTTATTTAGGAATTCTAACAGTTCAAAACATCTCCCCATATTCAGGAAAATTTCTTAAATTCTACGCTCTTATATATAATCTTTATTAAGTGTTTTTGCAGTTAATGTTTTATACAGATAACAAAATGCAGCAGAAAAATTTTCAATAAGTCATACATTGAAATCATCATTAAAAAATTCTTATTTTTCTCTTGTTATTTAAAACTCTCAGTCAAAAAAATACCAAAGCTTTGATCTTTTCTATCATCCAATTGAAGCATAAAAATATGTAGACGATACTGAAACCGACTTCCTTTTTTCTTTAAAACCATGTCTTACTTAATTTTAATTAGATATTCTTCCGCCTCACATTTTTTTTCCTTGTTTTCATTTTCAACGTTTATACATTCCTGAGATGCGTAAATGATGATACAGTGTAAAAATGCAGTATGAAATTTGGTTATATTTTGCATCAATTCATTTTACTGAATTTCTTTCAAAGATGTTAACATTTCATTTTTAAAAAAATTGAATAAAGTAAGGAATTTTTAAAGATGATTTTACGTGCATGAAAGAACTTTTTTTAAAATCCTTAAAACAAATGCTTGCTTGAAATTTACTTTAAATATCGTAAACCTATTCTAAAATTTTAGAAAAGTGAACAATTCTCAACAATGTTTTTAAAGCGGAGATAAAGCACTTTTACAAAACTATAATACATGTGCACTTTATCCCTACTTTACAGCATGTTTGGGAAAAGTGAAAATAGTACACAAATATCAGTAGTCCGTGAGTTTCATCATAGAAACTGAAAGCTATAAAACAAGTGACTAAATACAAATATGTGTAGAAACAGAGCAAATAAGAAGTTGAAGACTTGCAAACAGAAACTTAAGTATTTACTTTTCCCTCAGATTGGAAAGGTTTATCTTTGCTTGCATTTACTATTAGATGAAAAAAAAAAAATTAGGTCCATACTTGTAAAAAAATGTTTAAAAAGTATTTTTGCAGCGATGTTTTATGTTTTAGTACAAATATAGAAATTCCAATTCTTAAATCGAACATATTTTAAAGGGGGTCTTAGAAACACACTTTCACTCGCCTTTTAAAGCTCTAAAACTATGGCACTCACACTCCTCCAGAGACTGAAAGAAAGGAGTGACAACACTGAAACCCATTTACATCTGATTTATAATCGTGTCTTACTTACTTTTGAAAAGAAATTCTCTCGCTCCCTCATTTTCTTTCACGTTCCCCCTCCAGCAACTTTTCTTTCTTCCATTGGCAGCAAAATATGTGATTCGAATAGACAGAGTGGCGACTCGTGCTGGACAAAAATGACGCCGAAATCGTCGGGGTCGTAAACAGAATGCTTCGGGTATTGTGAGACCGACGCAGATATTATTTGTCCGCATGGAATTACAATTACTGCTTTGCATTATCGGATGAATCACATGTTATCGCAACATATTGGAATCTTTAATTTGGAATTTATCATCATTATATAAACGTGCTTGTTTGTGTTCTTCAGTATAAATTAATTTTGGGTGTAACTATTGATCTTATTCTCTAATGATGTTGGATGATAATTGTCATCTTTTTTACTTTGAATTATTGTATTTCGTGCTTATTTGCATCAATTTGATGAACCATGATGTTACTTATGATAGTAAATTATAAAAAAATGAATCGGAATCGGTATTTTCTTTCTAAGAGTTGAAAAGTTTGATTTTTTCGTGTTTTATTTAGGGGGAGTGCATAACTATATTTTTTACTTTAAATTTAAAAAAATAATTTATCAATAATAATTCATGAAATCATTTTTCCCTCAGAAATTCCGCAACAGTATTTTTTATACCTGCATAATTTTTGTTTTCTTTTTGCTAAATGTTAAGGAGGGTCAACGTATCCGGCTCAAAGCAAATACATCTGCACACTTTTGGCTAACGCAAATATATTGAATTAAAATCTCATGCGTAATTAATTTATAAGGATATTTAAATGAAATCGTCGTTAAAATTTGAAAATATAAATTGAATTTAAAGAAGTCATGAACATAATATTTTGAAAGGCATGAGGGGAAATGCATTGCCTTTCTCAAATAGTCTTCAGTTCATATAACTTATGAATTTGAATAGCTTTATGGTATAATTTTAACATTTAAAGGTAAATAATTTAACCTACAGCATATGAATTAATGACGATACTCTAAGAATAAAATATATTTAAAGCAAATATTTTGATCATTGGGCTTAAACATTTCCCAATGTTCTTAATATTCAAAAATACGAATTAATACAACACTTGAATGCATGATTGGTAGATTACACAGGCCTGCATTTTTAGAGTTATGTCATGCTTTTTAACTTTTGATTATTGATTCCTATGTATTTTTTCACGCTGAATCTGAATATGGCATTAGTTTTTTTTTTCTTATCACGTCAAGAGTTTTTGCAAAAAGCAAAATTTCGAAATTTGTAATCTGTTGCAAAAAATCAAAAATATGAAACATATTGACATATTTAAAACGGTTTCTTTAAATATAAAATGTATTTAACTTACTGATATTTTACAGTATCATAGCCAAAGTCTAAATGCAACAAATTAATTTTGGTACATGAAATTTCATATTGATACACTTAATTTTATGTACTTAAATTTAAATTTAATTTAATTTAATTTCAACCAGTCTTAATGATGATGTATGTAAAAAAAGTCTCATTTCATTTGTGTCGTTGTCTCTTTTGACCAGTCATGCTGTGTTTGCGGTTTTTCCGTCCACGTGCCCTTGTTGGTTCATCGCGATGCAGCATCCAGCAACAGTCTGCCATCATTGAAGTATTCATTGAAATGAAATGTAACTTTTTTTACATACATCATCATTAAGGCTGGTTGAAATTAAATTTAATTAAATTTAAAGTTAAGTACATAAAATTAAGTGTATGAATATGAAATTTCGTGTACCAAATTTAATTTGTTACATTTAGGCTAATTTTGTGATAGTTTTCATTAAATTTTTGCCTCTCCTCTCCCCAACAGACTCTTGAAGTGCTTGGCTATGATACTGTAAAGTAGAAGCCATAAGTTTAATTAAATTAAATACATTTTATAATAAAAAACCGTTTTAAATTTGCCAATATGTTTCATATTTTTTATGTTTTGCAAAAAATTACAAATTTCGAAAATTGCGTTTTGCCAAAAATACTGACGTGATGGGAAAAAACTAATGTCATATTCAGATTCAGCTTGAAAAAATACATAGGAATCAATAATCAAAAGTTAAAAAACATGACGCATTCAGGAATGTGTTATTAAAGAATTAATATCTTAATATAGAAATAAACATATTTATTAATAAGTACAATGCTTTCGATTCTTCGAATGTTTAACAAATTGGCAAGAAAGAAAAAAACTTCTTTGCGTCAAACAAAATGGACATAAAAACATAAATGTACATACAAAGTATTTTGAAAATTTTCCTAGAGAAGATGGAATAACGATATGGAAGAAATTGGTCGGATTTGAAGAAGAAACCTTTTCTTATTGTAACATACTTATCGCTTTACACAATAATAACCTGTATTAAAACTCAGTGCAATCAATAGAATTGAAGTAAAATTGATGGAAGAAATGACTTAAGTTACAGCTTTCAAAATAATTATTCAGCTCATGATTCACCAGTGAATACAGAATTCAACAAATTTGCATTTCTGTATTTAAAAATTATCTTTTCTATGACACCAAAGGAATAAATGGCAGCAAGTGTTTTCCTTGGGGTAAAATAATAATGTTACTTTTTGTCACACTTTTACCAAATTTATCTGCTTCATATAATTCATTATAGTCAGAATCGCACGGCAAATGTAGTGGCATAAATAATTTTGCTTTCTTTGTGATACTTACTTTTTACAAAAGTGGTTCATTAATTACACCCTGGTATCCAAAGAAGGATGGAATGGTTAATAGCCCTGTGACCTCTCTCTCTCTCCCATGTCCTAGAAACAACGTAATTAAGCTCTCTCTTCCATGCATCTTAGACCTGCCCAGGCAGTTCCAAAATACCCTCGGATATTGATGGGCTACCAGGAATCATACGTTTCTAACTTTATAGCATGGATTGTTTGTTCGTTGGTCCAAGTTACACCTAGAGGCGCAGTTCTAAATCTCAAAAGAAAAAATAAATAATT
>JAPMOQ010048006.1:402968-490432 GCA_026543055.1 Argiope trifasciata | reverse complement strand
CCAAGAGCTTATGTTGCCTTTTTATGTATGTTGGAATAATTTAATTCCGAAGAAATTTTTTGTTAGCGTTAAGATTAAAAGCATTTTGGAGGAGAAATAGAAGTAATCATCGGAGTCCACAGATGGGGACATAAACGAATAAATCTCACTACTTATTCCAGCGGCTTACTATCACAACTATAATTTCGTTATGAAGGAAGGAGTTTTGGCACAGTCTAATCTTTTTGAAATCCTAAGTAAAAGTAAGTTTGTAAGTTTGTTTCTTTGTGACCGAGCTCAAAATTAAATAGCGAGCTACTCATAAGATGAGTGATCAGGATTTTTGATCATTAACGTTCCTTTTAACAGAAATATTTTACGGACGCCCTCTATTTTTCATCATTTATGATCAAATTTTCTATTTAAGGTGATATTATATTCGAGAAAACTATGTGTATTCTACTGTCCATCATTGAAAATTCTTTTAAACGATGGAAATTATCAATGAATGAAATAAAAAATACTTGCACTATTTTGATCAGTTCTAAATTTAAGGCCAGACGCCGAAAGCAAACTGACAAAGGACTGCGAAGTGTCTAAAAATAAATCAGCAACTTTTGTAGTAGTTTATTTTCCCGTTTCTCCATTTAGGACCAACTCACATAAGAGAGGAAGAAACTTGCTGAAGGAAATAAGAATTCAAATTGCCACCAGGAATCCGAAAGTGTAATGGATCTTTGAGAAGGTGACAGAAGAAAAATTATAGAAACGAAAACTCAAGATGAAACTTTTTTTGTTTATTTTTCTGAAGCCATGGGTACACCGCCAAAAACTTTATATTACCATCCCTACTGCGCATTGCTTTTGAATAATGCAAAAACCATTGCTATTATGAAAGTCGGACAATCCGATCCATGTTGGACTTTCCGTCTTTACCTTCCGCTTGAAGATATTCTTCCTATTGAGTCATCCACCGTGTTGTACCACACCTCATTGATTCGAAAAGCAAGTAAAACAGGAAAAAAAATGGATTTTTTTCACTCTTGAATATTTTCATGCAAGCGGGGAACGATATCCTACCGAAATATTTATTCAGGTTGTGCTTGAGAACAAAAGGTATTGTTCCGATATATCATTCGTTGTGGATTTGTCGAAAAAAAAAGATAAGGAGTATATCTGTATCCATCCCAAATCACAACGAATATCATTTGCTTTTTCAGATGAAGGAATGAATATTCATTGGATGGCTTCAATTAAAAGATTTTTTTTCGGTAGAGGTTTTCTGCTACAAATTCAAATAAAATCAATTTATTTTTTATCATCAAAATCACAGCTATATTTTCAAAAAAAATCAATACATTATTATTCAAAAAATAATTAAACAAATATTTATTTAGCTGTCCATTATCGCCGAGTCTCTATGTTTATATTTTACTACTTTTAGAAGTAAAGCATTAAAAAAAATCTTAGATTTTTGAAGACTGGTGAGAAGGTAAATGATTGAATGCGGTATATTCTTCAAAGGGAAAAATATTCATATACCTCGATATTATTTTTCATAACCTCATAGATATCCTTTATTAAGTTAAACTAGCCGTTATTGGCTTCCATCTCATTATTCCTGATTATTGATATTTCAGGCTGTTAAATGATTAATGTTTAACAGCGTTTAAAATAATTCACCTTGCTATCTGATACCACTGAAAAAATATGAATGTGACTGAGTCAATCTGCTGCAAATTATTTTGTTGCTTATTAAACATAGTGTATGGTATAAAATAAAATTGGTCCGATCCGAATATCCAATTTCGGTTATAATACAAAAAAGTAAACATTTATTTTTTTATTTCAATGGTAAAGGAACGCGATTAAGTGATTTGATGGACGAGTTTGAATTCAGACATAGCATTTAAAGCCTTATAACAATTTGTGTATTAAATTAATCTTAAAAAAAGTTAAAAACAAAGAAAACATTATACAAAAATAAAATTCATATAACTAAAAACTTAATTTTTTCGTTTTAGGACAATACAATAATCATTTTTTGAGATAATAGTTTTATATGATAGGTAATCGATTTCCAAAACTATATCCTAGTGATTACCCAGTTAGTGGTGGCTAAAGCTTTTATTTTTTTTGCGATTGATTAAACTTTTCATTTCTTTAGCATCCTTTTTCCTCAAACTGACAAGAACATTTTGTGATTCAGCAAACCTTCGACAGAGCATTTCTAATAATACTTTAGAGTTCTATTAATTAGCTAATATATAAATATATATATATATATATATATATATGTATATATAATTGACAGGTGATGCTTTAAATTAATATAAAACAGCTATAAAATAACAAAAAGTATTTGAAATTGAGACTCACAACAATATAACTCATCTATAAATATAACAGAAAATTAATCGAAATTAATACTTTTATTTACAATTTAATCAATAATATTTTATATGAGATTTGAAAATGTGATTATTACAATTGCAGCTTAACATATTAACTTTGCTGTCATTGATTGACCTACAGTGATTGCATTTTGCACATTTGCCATGCAATGAGTAATCTTAGAGTTTCCAGTATAAATTTGTGTTTTCAGGAAGCATGAAACTTTACTGTCATATAAAGTCCATATTTTGATCCCATGTGTAGATGACTTACTTGGTATATGCTGTTTGAAAGGACATCGGCCAGGAAATCTTACTAATTGTTCATCTACGGTAATATTTTAATTCGGATTACATAATTTTGGTAGAATTTAACCCTCCGAGCGCCCAATCCTTCTGAGTAGTTTTTCTCAAAAATTTATCTCTATCCGTCAATAGGTTGCTTCAAAAAAATATCAGCTTCACACGAGGCAGTGTCCGAAAAAGAAACGAGCATATTTCTCTTCCCCTTCTTCCCAGCCACGGGGTTCTCATTAACCCAGTGGGGAGACTGGTTTGTAATCTATCTGGCTATCTTATCTTACTGATGACCACTTTCCTCCCCTCCCTTCTTCAAAAACCAACTTTTTTTTCGTATTAGCAATATGTAGTTTCAAATTAAAAGGCGATATGAATTCACATCTTTGAAAGGGAAAAAATATTTTGCATAGAGGTCTTAAATTTGTAAATTAATTTTTTTACATAATTATATTGACTATCTCATATCAGTATTTATTCCAACATTTTTACAAAAGACACTAAGCTATTATTTGTCTTTTTATTAATATATATATATATATATATAAAAGAAGAAAAGCATTTAGATATATAAATATGCTAAAATCATGCTACACATTTACACGTTTCCTGCATATACTATAAGTAATATTTAATGCAAATAAATATTCTTTTTCCGAACTCATATAATTTTCAAAATTTGTGTTTCCTACACCTTATTTTTACAGACGTAATTTAAGATATCTTTTACACTGAGAGGTGAAAAATTTACATCTTAGTTATAACATCACACCAATTAATGTCGTAGAGAGCAATAGACGAGCATATGCTTCGATAATTCTTTGACAAACTTTTCAAAGCTGCATTTTAAAGTTTTTGGAATTAAAATAAATGTTTGAGAATATCACTTAAGGTGTTCTTGCATTTAATAATAATAGGATATTGCTGTTTCTAACTAAAAATTATAAGACAATTTACAAAGGAAACTAAAAGAAAAAAAAACGAAATTTTTCACTATTTTTTTTTTTTTTTTTTTTTTTTTTTGAAAATTTCCAACTGATGAAATCAGTTTTTAGTGAGATGTGAAGCGATATTAATTGCAATTCACTCACAGAAGTTTTCGTTATTTTATATTTAAAGGTCTTATAGCCTTAGTTATCTAAATATTTGTACGAAATCAAAAACCTTTGTAAAATAATTAATTGTGATTTTTTTTAATTTAGTTTTTTTTTTTTAATTCTATTTTAATATATTTTTGCCTGCTTTGGATAAAAAGTTATTTGTCAGTTTTAATATATATATATATATATATATATATATATATATATATATATATATATATATATATATATATATATATATATATATATATATATTAAAATCAAATATCACTTTTGGCAAGAAAACACTTTTCAGTGCTTCAACACAATTTCTTAGAATCTATCTTTTGAAAATAGCAGAGTTAACAGATTGGCACATTTTTTTTTTTAAAGTTCTGAATGACAGAATGTACAAGTGCATAAATCGAATGTTCCAAAATAAATAATTTCGTACTTGTCATATTCCTAAATGAAATCAAGTCAAAACAGAATATAAACGTAATTAAGGCTATTGGGAATGACAACAAGAGCATGTTTGTAGCAACTAAGCAACTTTCAAAATTAATTTTACTAATATTCAACTAAAATTTTTGGATTGATTCTTCATACAAATTTTTTAATGTTTTTCTAATTCAAAGAATCAGATCTTGAAAAAACAGAAGTACTTTAAAGAATAAGTTATTCATATTTAAATACTAATTAAATGAATTGTTTAATTTATATATTGTTCAAAAATCTACAGCTTATTTGAATGATTTATTAATAACGTAATGAATGCAGAAATAATATAGTGATTAGTGTATAGAATATATACATTAATCACTAACAGAATCAGGTATAAGTCCGAAATTAAATTCAATAAAGTAGTGAAAACTTAATTTGCATTGAGCATTTTATTTCTATTTTCAAGCTAATGTTCATTTGATTATATTCATTGCGCTGACGATTCCTATTTCTTCATGACACTCCAGAATGAGTCATTAAAACGAAGATTTTTTTCTTTTCAAAATTTAATCTTTGCAAATATTTTGAAACTATTAGTATGATATCATTTTAAATTGTAGAAACATTTTAAAATAGTTTTAGAAAATTATTATTTCAAATTGGGATTAGTTGCAATGTATATAAAGTATCTCATATGTCACATTTAAAAAATAGTTTCCTAAATATTTTAAAGTGCTCATTAAAATATTCATTCATTCATCATCAAAGTCTTAATGATGTCGTTATTCTTGATTTCATCAATTATGGGATATCATGTGAAAGATTCTTACATCGTGTTATTCAAATAAGCCATTAAAAAGTTCTTAAAAATTTTAATTGAAGTTACTGTTTAAACAAAGCAGATATTTTTTCTCAACGTGAAGAAAGTAACGCCGGAAAGTTACGGTAAAATAACAAAATTGATTTCAATTTCATTTCTATAAAAAAGAACTGTTACAAATTACTTCTAAAATTCTGAATTGTTTTTAAAACCTGAATAAAAATTGTCCCGAAAACGAAAATTTGGTCTAAGGAAAGTTAATCTTTTGAATTTTAATGTGACACAACAATTGCCAATAAGCTTTTCTGCTTGATTAAATTTAAATTAAGATTTAATAAATAAGAAATAAGAAATTTCAAAAAGATTCTAATTAGTGATTATCTATTGGTCAGGAAGTAATTATGTACCAAATTTTATAAATCCTGGACCAGCTGTTTAAATTAATTTTTTGTTTATTTTGTTTTCTAGCTGTTTTCTAATTAATTTTTTTGTGATTATCGTTTCTCGCGATTTACAAAAAAAAGAATTTTACGATATGGCTATTATAAATATATTACAACTTTTGATTCTGAACCTATAATATAAATTTACATTACTGCGAATTAAATAAAATAAAACACAAAAAATAAATTAATTTAAACACAAATAATTAAATTAAAACATGAAATTCCTTGCAAGTCTTTATGCCGTATTTTTAAATAAATGAAAAAGAAAATTGAAATATTTTTACATCAAAAATCAAATTTTAACAGACAGTCTTTATTTCTTAACTGAAAATTTGTCAATGTATTCATGCCATGAATTTTGAGGCAAAGTAGTTAAATAAATATATAAAATAAATTATTTAAATTATTTTTATTTTTGTCATTCTTTTGAAGGCGTTAGACGTATTTTAAAATTGTTTAATAGCAACGCTTTACGTAAAAATCTATTTAGAAATATTTTGCTTTACTAAGGAATGTGTTCGTAAGTTATTATTTTGGTAAGTAAAATTTAGTGAGAAGATTTTTTTTCTCATAAGTTTCTAAAAACCACATGAAATATACTTCCTACTTAAATCATTTAACGATAAGGAATTCTTTTATGAGCGCTAAGTGCTTCTACTCGGTTCTCTTTAGGGGGTTATCGTAAAGTAATCTATCACTGACAAGAAGGTCATTAACGGAGGGGAACGGCACAGAAGAAAAAACACGTCTTCGCCCTTTTCGACGCTTCAACTGAAAGTAGGAAAAAACCGTTTGCGCCCGTCTCGGAAACAACTGAATAGAACGAAAAAACACGGTTACGCCCGTTTCGGAGGGTTTGTGATTTCCAGAAAAAGACGTCTCCGCCGCTTGGAGGGTTAAATCCATATTATACAAAAATATCACACTGTAACTAATTTATCTCAATTTCTTTTTTCTTGACGAGTAGATTTATTATCAAAACGAACTACTCTAGATAGGTTCAAAATATTTTACGGACACAAAATATATTTCTGCCCCTTATAAACTCCAGCTAACAATAATAATCCAATATATACTTGAAAATTTTTACTTTCAATTTGTTTTTACTTTCTTCCATAAACTTTTGCTCCTTCAATAATAGCCATTTTTACGATTTCGTTTTCAATTTTAGAACTGAATACTACCTGAAATACACTTTTTACGTCCTTGCTATTACATATATTATGACAGTTGAAGCAGTTTTTATAATAATAGTAACTGGTGATTGAAAAAAAAAATGTGGCAGAAGATCGAATTTCCAATTTATTTAGCGACTGTTAGACTGAATACTGTTCTTATAGTTCATTTTTTGAATATCGTTATCAAAATCGTTCTCAGACTTTTTTCTCGCAATTTAGTCACTTATATGATTTTCATAACTGGATAGAAGGCTGTCAGAGGCTTCTATTACTTTAGCTTCGTCAGCGTATCTCAAATTTATGCAATTCATTAATTTTTCTCTCATATTCACGTGCACAACTCTTTAACAGTACATCAGAAAGTTAAACACAGTAGGGGAAAAGAAAAAATTGCAACAAGAGCAAATGATGTGGCCCCTTTTCCATCGTACTTTTGGAGCTTGCATGCGCTCTCTTCTCATGTCACCAAACATATACGTCAACAAAAACGGAAAAATTACAGAAACTATTGTTATTCCTTTCTTTTGAATTATCCCAAACAAAAGTAAACAGGTATGAATCAAAAAGATAATTTTTTTTTGCATTGGGTCATATTAATCCGATCAATACATTAGGTATAATTTGGAAAAATTCCTTCGAAATAGGAATAAACCTAAATCCTTCAAGCAATACTTATTTAT
This sequence comes from Argiope trifasciata, assembly GCA_026543055.1. Classification (NCBI taxonomy): domain Eukaryota; kingdom Metazoa; phylum Arthropoda; class Arachnida; order Araneae; family Araneidae; genus Argiope; species Argiope trifasciata. Next base: position 483,116 of record JAPMOQ010048006.1, on the reverse strand, counting down.
TTTATTTACCAAAGATGCCAAGAGGTTTCATGAAAATATCCCAGTACCATATGTTTTTACGAAGGTTTAAATTTTATTTCGTGTCATATAGGCCCAAACAAAACAGCAAGGTTAATTTTTAAAAATCAGATAAATATTGGAATAAAATATTAATTTTTTCCACTTTCATGTTAATTCTCAAATTATTTAAAACAAAATATTTCGCTGACTACCTAATGATTCTTCATTTTTTCTAATTAGTAAATGATGAATAATATAGCTAAAATGTTTCAAATTAATTCAAAATTTAGCGACAAATGTGATATGCAAATGAAGACCTCTTGAAACTGAAATTATTAGGTATTTCCCTTCCTCATCTGTTACACCCAGTTACGCATTTTGGATAAAACATAACGAGGATTCAAGATGCAAGTGGAAACAAGATTTATTTATGTATCAGAATTTAATTTAGAAATCTTCATTTAAATTTCAAATTCATTAATAATATAGAATGCGAAAGAAAATATTTCAGGATATTAATATTACTTTTCTTAAACTTAATGTTATTTAAACTACTTTACCAAAGTTATTTTTATGGGAAGTTTTTCAGTGACATTGAAACAATTTTAAAATAAATAAATAGGATAGAGCAGAAACTGAACAGAAAATAATATTAAATTTTTAAATATCCATCAGAAAAAATGTGTCTCATTTTTCAATATCATGTACTAAAAATATTGGGAAAAAATGACAGTTCATTCTAAATGATGAAAAAAAAAAAAGGTAAATGCATATGAATAGATTATGACAAATTATAATTTATTTTATCATTGAGTGTTCTCAATAACTCAAATTTATTATCACTTGAGATTGATAAAATAAAAAATATTAAATAATTAAGTTTTGTATTGTATATATTTTTTTGTATTCAGTTTTCATTATTTTACATTTGAACGTGATTAAACAATATCTGAATATTGAAAAATGTTATTTTTTGATATACGTTTAAAAAGTTATTTTTATATATTCTCCCTATAGTTCAGTATTTTATTATTTATTAATATTTTCAATATAATTAATTTTAATGCTTTAATTTTCTTGTTAAATCATAATGAAGTTATGCTATTGAAATTTCAATTTATTTTTTTATTCTCTGCAAAATTAAAATTCCTTTCAAAATTTCATCATGTATTAAATTGATTTATTGAAACTTAATTTTTACTACTTGAAATAATACATTTTTCCCATTGTTTAGTGGCAGTAGACATTCTATATTTTATTTGAAAATATTTCTTTTAATAATCACTGAATAATTTAGTTCTAAAAAGAAAAAAATAGTTGATATTTGAGTACAAAAATTTGATTTTATTGTTTTATTATTCTAGAGAAAGATAAATAGTATTTTTAATAAAAAATTTACCTACAGAGTAATTTTGAAACTTTTGAGCAAATGTAAGGAGATGCTTTTGTAAAACATGAATTATTGATAAGCTTTTTATTGAATTTTTAATCATACAAAATACTGATAGAAAACTTCGAATAACTGTAATTGTTTCACTGTTTTAAAAGCGTCACAAAGCTAAACTATAAAATATTAAATGATTGTTACAAGTTAACAAAAGCATTGTATTTATATGAGCATTACCTAGATAAACAATGTTAAATTTTAAAATTAAAAGGTTTTGTTATGGAATAAATTCTTTTTTTTTTTTTTTCTAAACGAACTCTAGATTTATCTGTGGAGAAAATGTTAAGCCTGAATCCAAAGTAACTAAATTTGAAAAAAAAAATAATAAAATCGATGCGACACGCCATTTCATTATTAAAAAACGGTTGTTTAAATAATGAATTTGAAATTTTTATAAAAATAAATGCATTTGAAATTTTAGCATTCCATTTAATAAATTTTTAGTTTTGGACAGTTCGGATGCTTTATAGATAATAAAGAAATATTGAAACTAAAATTTCAAACAAAATATGAAATAACAATCGTTGTAAAGGTAAATACAAGCATTTATTTATATACAATTTCTATTCTTCAGAGTTACACTAATACATTAAAAAAGATAGTTTGTTTTGAAAGAAACTTTTTTGGTTAGAAATAAACTGAGTGTTGAGGAAAGAACTCTAAATTTAATGGGTATAAAGGCATAAAAAGTTTAAACTCGGACTGAAAAAAATAAACTTTACAAGAACTACAATCAAATCAATAGGAACAATAGGAAGGAAATTATGAGGGAAAAAATACTACTGGAAGAATATCATCGGGAACGAGATTTGGAATAAAAATGCTGGCCCAAAGTTAAGCAATAAAAAAGCTTTGTATGTTACAAAAAACTAATTAATCGCGTCTAGAAAAAAGCCGGAAGAAATAAATCAAATGATTTGGGAGTATGTTAATCAAAAGAACAATGTAAAAACTTTTCAAAATAAAAAAGTAAGTTTAAAAAAAGGCTACTCTTTTAAAGCCCAGAGGAAGATAACAATGTCAGATAATCATTTGTAAGAAGATATTTTTGTTGAAAGTGCGTCTTTCCATATTTCATGTGTCAAATTTTTTCATCGCAACAATGCATCTTTTATAATTTTTTTCGCTCCTCTTCTGAGTAATTACTATAAATTAGTTGCATTTTAAAATATAAATAGAATAAAAGTCATTCCTTCAATGTTGTGTCCGCAGCAATAGAAATTTAAACATGTTGCATTTTTATTTTTGTCAATCAAATGACACAAAATTCAAAATTGTAAATCTCTTCATTCGTATCAACGAATACAGTTTTATTTAAGCGTTTTGTTTATAAATAAAGCTTCTAACATAAATAATTGTTTGATTGTCTATATTTTTGACCATTATTTCTTCTAATTTTATAAATAAAAAAAAAGCTGAGGGTATGAATGCGAATGGCTAAATACTGAAAAAACTCTAAAGCAAATAATTCTTTTTAATAATTTTTCTTAATCGTTTTTTTTTTCTAAAGAATTTCAATTCCATTAACAATGTTTGACCTTAATTTCACCTTTTCTAATCTAAGAAATGATTTTAAAACCCTGTTATAAAATTTTAACTATTTATTTATATTTTAAAGAAATAAAATTGATTCATTTTATATGTTTTTAATCTAAGTCTACTATTTCTTAAACATATTACAACATAAAAATGAAATTCGTTGGCAGAACAATCATCCTTACATTTTCGATTATATGAATACAATTTCAGGCTTTCATAATTGTCATTTTTTTTTATAATTGCATATTTTAGAATGTTAAAAAATTTTGTATTTAGGCATAAAAATACTTATTTTTATACCTTGAATCAGACTCCTGGTAATGAATTAATCCATTCAATTTTCACTCCCTTATGCATTTAACTTCTCGATTCCACAATGTTTTAGTCTGTTGAAGTTTTAGTTTTTATTGAATCGAGCTATGTTTTTTATTCATTATTTAAAGAAAATTTTTGATTTCCCTATTTAAAGTTTCAAAAGAAGTTGTGAAATCCAATATTCCTAAAAAGTTTTCTTCTTTTGTTTATGAAGTAATGTTTTTTATATCAATTTTATGTGCATTCATTCGTGCATTTCTGTTTCAGATATTTTCAAGAAAAGTTTTTAAATTATTTGATTTTGTGTTAGAGAAAGGGATTTAGCACATAAACATGCACATTTTAACCAACAATTCAGAAAATTACGTTCGTTCGTTTATAAGTTACTAGCCGCCTTTGGCGACCAGCTGGTTCGCCATGAGTAAAGCGTTCTAAAATTTTCAAATAAATCACATATTCATTAGCCTTGAAGTAATTTCAGGCATTGATTGACCTGAAATTAATATTTTCTTTAAGATGATGAACGGAAAGTACTAAAAGTACACCTTTTCCTAATAATATTCTTTAATTTTATAAATCAGTCAGTTTTAACCATCGGTTATGCTTCCAAAATATTAAAAAAAAATTTCGATGATGTTGCCAAAATATTAAATGTGTTTTTTTAAGAAAGCGAGAAAGGGAAAAAAAAGTATTAAATTAATGGTACAGATATTGCAAACGATTACATAAACATGCCATTAAGTCGGGATTTCAATGCATATCCTGTCTAAATTCAATCAGGTTTACTGTAAATAAAGATAATTTATGGAATAAATGATTTAGATATTGCAAACGATTAAAGAAACCTTTGCTTTGAATTTATTTTTTTTAGAAAATATCACATTTTATGTTTCTTTTATTTTATCCAGTCACGTACTGAAAGTTGTATTGCTTTAGATTTATTTGCGATGATAATTTTTTTTTTATTTGAACTTCCGGCATTCTTTTATTTTATCTAGTCACGTGCTAAAAAAACATGGTTAAAATATTTCTTTAAAAATTCGTTAAAAATAGAAGCTTAAGTTATACATTAAAACACTGATACCATTAGAAGGCTAATTTTTTAATCTATAAATTGATGTAAAAATCATGTTTATGCGATCATATTTTCGGAAGTTATAGCGGAAAAACGTCGAAATTTCGCTTAAATTTTAATTAATTCAAATTCTAATTAAAAATTCGAAAAACGGGCTCCGAGGTGCTCATTCCGGACCTCCAAGGTATACATTTACCAAATTTGGTAGCTGTAGGTCCAACGGTCTGGCCTGTAGAGCGCCAACACACACACACACACACACACACACGCACACACACACACATTGAGCTTTATTATAAGTATAGATTATTTTGTTTCTCGTGTATTGTTTCCTAAATACTTACCGTCTTAAATTCGATTCTCACGTGTGCAGCATTATGTGAGTAAACTGCACTTCTTCCAAACATTTCAATGCTTCTTTTGAAAACTGAACAAGAAAAATAATAAAATTAATTTTGCTTTATTATTTTTTTTTCTTTGTTGAAAAGCAATAGTTACAAATTCATTAGGAATCAATGACTGATATGGAACGACATGATCCAATTTTCAATGAAACTCACTTTATTTAAAATATACTATAAGACTTACAAGCTAGAAAAATTAATAAAGCTTTTTTGAGAAAACGTTTAATAAATATCATGTTATAATTAAAAATTATATACATGATTATTAAAACATTTTTATTGTTTCTTTTACTTTCGATAAGTTAGAGTCAAAACACGGCAATCCATCCTGATGACTAGTAATCTTCATCGTTCCATAAACTTTACTCATTCTGTATTATGATATGCCGTGATTTTAACAATGTTGGACTAATTGTTTTTGTATAGATAAAATGATATGTTCTCATTGTTTAAAGATAACGAGGTGCTGACAAATCTTAAACAATGGTATGATAAGAAGTGTACTTTAAAAAAAAAATATGTACTCTCATGTTACATTACTTTATTCCCTGTAAATTTTTGGAATTAAATGTAGGCTATGATCATGCATCATTTTTAAATATCCATTTTTGAATTAATTATGAATCAAGTGGAGAGCATCATAATGCCTTTGATGGATAGCTGAAACCTTACTATATCAGTGTCAAGGACAGTTGGGTATACCAATTTTAAATTTCCGATGAATTGTCAAGCATTAAAGCAGATATCGTGTCTTTCCGAAAGGGGAAATGCAGCGAATCTAAAATGAATTATATTATTATCAAAGAATGGAAAATCAGTTACTGTTAATGAGAGACGCTCAAATATATATATATATATATTTAATATTTCAAAACTTCCCTAGAAGATAAACAGAATAATTAAATATATATTTGGATCATGATATTGCCAATTAGAAAACATATTTAATCTCTAAAACATAGTTTAGTTTTCACTGTCAAATCTTATCATCAGACAGAAAAAATCAAATTTAAGTTAATTTTTAATTATTCTTTGATTAATCAAAATTAAGTTTATCTTTAATTATTTTGATTGATACTAATTTTTTCAATTTTTCAAATCGCGATACATTTAACATTTACAGGCAGAAATCAAATTAAAACGTATTTTTAATCATTTTTTGGTCATTTCACCATATAATTAATACCTCAGATTAATGTTATCAATCGATAAAAATAGAAGAAAATTTTTTTCAAGCATGATTTCTATCTGCTTCCTAAATGGGAATATTGGCCACTCCTGAATAACTAACGAAGCTCCTCGTGAATTGGGATAAAATCATGACTTGAATTGGTAATAAGTAAGATAGTGAACACTCATTTTTCATAAATAAGAAAAAAATTAATTCAATAGAAAATTTAGGAATTCAAATGAATAAAAAACATCTTTTGCATAAAAAATGCTGAACTTTTTATAAGTGTACAGGCTAGTAGCTTCTCTGAAAAATCATTCGAAAGCAGCCCTTCAATAACATTTAATGTGCTGTTATTTTGTTTTCCTTCATTACTGTTCTTGAATTTTTCATCTACCTTCAACTAATGGTTTATGTCATCATTCTCCTGCCGTTGTACACAGCTATTAACTTTTAATCTGAATTGATATACATTCTTTGCTGTCTTAATTAGTAAAAAAATATAACTTTTCGAAGAAACTAGAAATAGAAACGATAATTCAATTCGCAGTGCAGAGTTGCATGAAATGGTCATCAAGCGATAGCAGCCCTATTTGATACATTTCCACAAAAGAAACATTATTAATAATAATAATTACTAAAATTCTTTACGTCGAAATTTCGATAATAGATATTAAATGTTTCATTTGCTCATACAACGGAATTATATCAATAAGTAATATTTTGCTGTTTCTATGTATTAGTCATTTAATTTTGTGTATCTTTTAGTTAAATGGATTCGAATGCCCAGATTACTAATGGATTCTCACTAAAATTCTGGGAACAATATTTCACAAATTTACAGTAGATACAAAAAAATTTATATTTGTAATAGAAATTTCTATGCACAAAATAGAGGGGATTATACAAGAGATTCTATTTTCTTTTCATTTCTATAGAAATTCAAGATAGGAGAAGTACTTTTACACAGTAGTGAAGTGGTGCAATAATTTCCCCGCTTGGAAACATGAAATTTTATTGAATTATAGCAGATTCATTTCTCATATAAAATATTAAGTATTACGGATATGTAATAACGCTTATACAAGTAGCGTAGGCGTTTCTTAATTTTTCAGGAAATCTTATGTTGCGCACAATTTAAAATATAATAAAGACCATTTTCAAAAATTTCTGCACATGAGCTCCTTAATATATGGAAAATGATTCTAGTATGAAAAAAATTCATTTCATATATTTCAATTATAAGTAAGCATCTTTTGAAAAAGTTTTTAATTTTAATTTAATATTCCCAGTTGGAGGCATCTGTATGTCAAGAGGTGATGTTATTAATTAAAATGCTATTAGTGACTGTGACTTGTTCAGATGAAGTCTTTCTAACAAATGACAGCAAACTAAATATCACTATTTCAGATCGACACAAACAATAACACATTTCATTGAGTTCTTCACTTTCTTATAAATTGTAAATATTTTGAAATTGAAGTTATTTGTCATTTCATAACATTGCTTTTGTAACCAAATATATGATATTTTAAAAAATATATATTGTATCTATTTTCAAATAAAAGTTTTCTCAATATAAAGAAAAAAGTAAATATTTTTAGTATGAAAAATATTACCTCAAGATATTCAAAGTAAAGAAAATCGGATAAAAAAATTGTGGTTCTTGTCTGGGAAATTAAAACAAAACAAAAGCAATGTGAAAATTTTTGAAGTCATTTTATTTTTAATTATTCACAGCTGAAAAATAACCGTTTTATATTCTGATCAAGATGCATTTGTCTTTACTTAGAATTCAGATTTTATTTCCTCCTATGGGACATTAGAGGCGTCATCTTAAATTTTAAGGGAAGGATTCTCTTCCTTTCCTCGAAGTAAAACTCTAGTTCTTTGAATTTCATTTTCAGCACGTCCAAAGCATTCATAAAGTCCCACTTGATTGCTTTGTAATGTTTTCCGGCGCATTTCTTTATCCTTTCTTCATTTACATGAGACTGGCTTCAAAGAAAATCAGAAGTAAAGTTTCTTATTAACCAGCAGTTTGAATTTTGAATTCATATGCTGAACTAAGAGAATGTCCCATTCATTTATAAATAGTTCGTTTCAATGGATATTTCCCAATGTTAACATTTTAACGGATGTATATTGTTTCTTTAGTTTAAACAGTGAGTGTAAAATGAAATTTTTATGATTTAAGCTTCCATGAGAATGATGTTTTTCTCACAGTAGTCTTACTAATCTAGATTTCATTAAATTTATTTCAAGGCAAGTCTAAATCTGTTTTTACCCTAAAGTCAGGGTATCATAATAAAACCTTTTATCTGTTTCATTAGCGTAGGTTTCATTTTGCATTCGAAATTGAGCTTTATTTTCATGAATTTTTTATGGATTTTTTTCACGCTAGCATTTTCTATTTCTTTGGAGTTTTTGACAGTTTTTTTAAAACTTTTAATATTTAATCTGGCCTTTTATTTCACATTCCTATAAGTTTATATTATTTGTTTCGTATCTTCAAAAGAACTAAATCAAGACTAAAGCATTTCGGAGAACTAGCATTGCAAAGATCTAAGTTTATTAAAATTGGCTTAAGACTTTTTGAATTACTAGGCTTTCCAGAATATTTTTGTACTAGATATAAGAAAAACTAACACTTATATAGAAAATTCAGGAGCAACGTGATTAAGAGTGCAAGTAAAACCAGATTTCTTATCTATACTTTCTAATTCTACTATTATTTTTTCATTATTTTTCTAAATTCGAATTTAAATAAAATGCATAAAAGATGGCGAGTTTCTGTTGTATTCCATATCAACAAATTTTCAATGAGCGTTTGTTTTTATCAAACCGCTTCAATATATTTTACATCTTGTGGTTAAAACAGCTTGTAATAATAGGTTAAGGGGTAATGCTGCAGTTTATCGTTCACTGAATTTTATGCAAATCTCCACTGCTACTGCACTACCATTTTCATCCTATATTTTCCTTTTCAAGAATTTTTTGAAAGCATTTTTGCAAATATATATTTAATACGCTTAAATGTCATTCTACTTTGCTTTTAAATAATTTCACAAAAACTGTTAATAAATTTACAAGCTGTACTCATAAGATGTATTGTGCCATTCTAAAATTACTGCTTACATTTCAAGCATTTCAGAGTTATCAGAGACTTATAATTTACTTTTGCTTCAGATAACGTTTGAGGTCTAATAATATGTTTAGACAATAAGGTACAAAATCTTTTTCGAATAAAATTATTTCGTAAACATCACCTTGAAGAACGATAATAACAGGTTCATATGACGTTCACGTACTTTCTTAGTATTTTTTGTATTAAGACTTTCAAAATAATTTAATTGATAGCACTTGTTCATCATGCCTTGTAAACAATGGCTAGGATACCAATGGTAGAATAACTGTTGTATAGATAGCGTATAAATGAAAGGAAGAATTTTCGCTCCTTACAAATTCAAGCACTACTCGATTCGTCATAGTCATATAAATGTTTAGGTCACTTTAAAACATGTATTAAGTGGATTTGATTTCTATTCATTTTTTAGTGTAAACATATATATAGTGTACATAATGCACCTAATTATAATTTCGTGAAGCTGAATATTAATGCTAGCAAAACTGGGTATGAATAACTTCAATCTTCATAATAGCAGTATGATACATGGATTTACATTTTTACCTTTATTATAAAGACAATTAAAATACCTTTTGAGCTAGCAAGTGCAGTTTCCCATTTCACTTATTCAGAATAAGTTTGCTCATGTGCATACGGTTCATTCTCCAGGTAGTAAATATTAATTACTAAGTACAGTGTATGCTTCTGAGCATTAAATTCAATGTTATGGTTCTATGAAACTGGTTGCATTAGATACATTGTTGTTAATCTTACTTTATATTTTATATTACCGATTATAATAAATAAGTATAATTTCTTTTTAAATAGTTAAATATAAGACCATAACAATCTGCTCTTTTCAAGAATTTTAGTAAAAATGACAGAAGATAAATATACTGCTTTGTAAACTATTTTATTAAATAAAAAATGTTTCATAGTTTACTTAAGTTTATTGCATATACTATCTAAATGTCACACATAGACAAATATACGCTCTGTATGACGTAATTAATAAAACTATATTTACAATATTAATTTATTCCCTCAATACAAATAAGTTGACAGCATAGGAGAATCTCTAAGCCTGGTTTGAAAAACATTTTCCGTGATATTCATAAAATTTTTTAACGTAAATTATTAAATCTGAAGGCATTTAAATATTGTCAAATAATGAAAGAATACTCCAGATAATGAAATAAGTTTTAGTAACATACAAAAGAAAACTGCCCACCTTTTGATCAAAAGGTGGGCAGTTTTGTTTGACGAAAATTCAAAGAAGTATCTGCTGTCATAATAGGATCAGGCATAGAGATGAATCAAAAATGGCTCTTAATATGATTCAGCTGATAGTCACCGCACTTATATATACATCCCGACATCATCATGGATGCAAATCCCAGCCCCAAACATCCTTATACCACCCAGAAAAGTGAGAGCCTGAAAGTTTTACAATTCTAAGGGAATACACAAATCTGATATATAAAATTGTATATTTGTTTGTAGGATAGAATAATAAAAAAGAATAAATTCTATTTATGCTTTTCCTTTATATATCAACGAATTCATATTCAAAGAATATGAATTCCTTGCCTGCAAGGAAATAAATATCATTTTTAATTGAACAAGATAACTATTTCAAATTCCAAACGATATTTACAAGACTATTTTTTCTTCAGCAGCAACGCCCCGGGTACCAGCTAGCAATATTATAAAAGAAAAATCTATCTAAATTTCTAACTAAAAAACGCTCCAACTGTGACATTGTAGAAAAGAAAATGTCCAATGCTTTGGATTAAATAAAGATATAGTTCTATGCAACGCTCGAGATTATCAGAATTCCTGGAAGAATTATGCTGAAATCTGCGAAGAAGCAATAACAAAGAATGGCAAGAAAAATAAGTAAACATTTCTCCTGCAGTGGCCTCAAATTTTCTTTCATTTCGTTTTTTTCCTACGTCATCTCAATTAATATCATATGTCAATACAGATGCCAATATCAATCCGAAGCTGCAAACAACAAGTGAAAAGAACAAAGTTAATGTTGATACGTAAAAGTGATACTGTTTGTGCCGTTAGTTACCTGATGCTAGTCGATATTGGCTGTCGGCAACGATCATCCGACAATATGCCGACAAAAACAGAATTGTTCTTGATGTGAGCACTCTTTTTTTGTTTCATTATAAGCGAACACATTTATTTATCAAACAAACTTTTATTCATCCAGTTTGAAGGGCTCTAGCTAATAACAGAAAGATGCTGGAAAAGCAATATTTTGAATGTCTTTGTTAATATATCACGTAAAAAAAAGCGGTAAGATGTCCCAGATATGATATCAAGCAAAGCATTTTAAACTGCCAAATGAATTACAGATTTTTTGAATTGCTCTTTATTAATTCTAAGAAATTAAGTTGGAAATTGTATGTGCGATTTTAGAGCTACTGTATTCGTAATTATATTCCTAAATAAGTTCAGACTTAATATATTATAATAACCTAATGAAATTAGACGTCAAAACGCTCTTTTACTGTTGTACTAAAAACTAGAAAACATTTTTCATCAAAAATATGAGGTTTAAAATTTGGTTATAAAAGCTCTCGAGATTCAGAGAGAAATATTCTATTAGAAACCAAATAAAGTTTAAATAAATTTACACGATGATTTAATTTTTTAATGAGTCGGTAGAAAATTTCGTATCATAATCTTTGTGATATTTCATTATAGCTTTGCTTTTATCATTGCATTATAACTTTACCATATATCTCAACTCTTATTTTTTATTAAAGGTTACATCTCCGTCTTTTAATATAAAGATAAAAAATTTTACTCTTAAAAATTTTTTACTTTTATCTTCGTTTACTTTCAAATCATGGAAAAAAAATTCATTCTTGCACATGCACCGGTATTTGATTATCCTTAGAAAAAAATTCCGTTTATATAACATATGTGCAATCAGGAAGACTCTTTTTAGTTAAAAAGAATTCACTTTTATAGCATAGGTAGTACAGTTTAAGACTGTGTGTTTAAAAAAAGGTAAAGAATCCACTCATATATCATATGAACCTTACACACCAAAGAAGTACATATGAAAATTATTTGGAATTTAATAAAAAACATGGGAGTAAGCAGATTTTTAAGGGTAAAAAATTAAATGTTGTATATAAATTAAATATTTTGATTTCATGAATACTTATTTAATATTTAATGTCCTGCCAAATCTTATGGTCTCATATAATGCCTCTATGTATGCTTTAGTGATCACAGCATACTAACTCTATCTTTACATAAGAGATGAATGTAGTATATATAGAAGGCAATGTATAGTTTAAACTTCCTTATCTGTATCCAGTTCTGAAATAAAGAATCAGTATGTATCATTTTAAAGCTTTAAAAACTACAAAGAGGTATTTTCGTTTTTTTATTTCGTAAAACACATGTAACAGTATAAACGTTACATTTATCATTTCTTTTGAAATATATATTCACCACATCACAAACGTGTTGAAACATAATTTATAACACAGCTATTTATAGTTTCCATGAATATATTTATGAGTTAAAAAATCTTTCAAGTTAAATACATTCCCTAATTTATCGTATGAGAAATGTTTCATATTCCCTTTGTGTAAAGAAATTAATATTAATTTCTTATTAAAGTAATACTTATATCTTGTTACACACAATCAACTTTTTTAATTAATTCTAATTGTTTCAACATTGTTAAAATATTCCTGTTTTCTAGAGTTTCTTAGTAATCTGTGTTTATCTAGAAACTTAAGTTTCTGGGCACACTGATCCCTTTTATAGTATCTAATGATACACAATTGTTTATCCCGCTTTACTGTAGTTTGAAATTTTGAGATCTTCTAGAACAGGAACAATATCAAGAAGATTAAAGGCCCAGTTTTCTTCCTAGGCTTAAGATTGGGTGAAAGGCGATGTAAGTTCTGTAAATACATTCCGATACTAACGCAATTTCACAGGTTTTGGCCTGTAACAAACTGAGGTACTTTACGATGATTGCATCAGAGGCCCGAATACGATGCAAGCATGACGACATCGAAAGAAAAACTTTAGCCAGTGGCTTTAACACTAATCCATGTTTGTCCAAGATTCCATTGCTTTCTTCTTTCGCCTCACCAACAACGAACTCCAAGTACTTTTGAAAATCGATAGTAGATTGGATTCCTAAATCTTTTCCCTTTCAAAGGATCATTAAGACTGAAAAACTAAATAAGGGAAGGGATAGACGGAAGAAACTAGGTACTCTTTTGGATTTCGTGGCCTCGTCTTCTTATTTGTTATACACCCTCAAGTTAAAATAGGGTTCAAATAAAACCCGTATGAAGCTAAAATAGGTGCCTAGGATTAAAAATACATTACTCATGACCTGTGTACGTCAGTTTAGGAGACTTTAAAGATAAATTGAATATGTAAAAGGGGGGCTTATGAATGGAATCATGCTTAGGGGTACTTAAGTCTTCAATATTTTTGAAGAAAAAATTATAGATCCCCCAAAAATAGAAAAAGGTTGTCAAAATCGATATTTTGCAGTAATTTAAAGGTAGAAAAGACGCAGAAAGAATGGAAATATAACTTGATGAAATTTTACCAGAGTTTATCTGTCGTATACAATTCCACCACTTAATGCCTGTAGGATTGGTTGAGTGATCAATTGTGTTGGGTAAAGATTTGGGAAAATTAAACGATGGATCATCGAGTGGTTAATATTGTGAACCTTTTTATGTACAAATGTCAATTCTGCTTTCATGAAGAAATGAAATATTTGGCTTCATGTCCATAGTTTTTAGAAATCATCCTTCTTTATCCTTCGTTTAATACGATATTTTTGTGACGCTTTTCTGACATCTGGATCCTTTCGTACATGCATTCGTTCTTGTTTTCATTTCGTACTTGGCAGAATTACTCGAAAAGTTATTCTTAATGAGGAAACTGAATAGATATTGTAATGAAAATAATAGCGTTGAATAAAGTGCAACTTCACTCCCGTTATTTCTCTCAAGTCTTTTATTTAGATATTATCAATTATCCCATCAGAGATTTTTTCTTCTCAATTAGGTATTATATGACGGTAATTTTCGAGACGATAGCAAATCATGAATTCTCAGGGTATGGCATGAAAAGTTTTACTTTTTAATTTCCTTTTATTTATACGGATATTCGAAGTTCGTATTTCTCATTAAAATGAAACTACACTGGAATGAAAATGGCTGATTGCGAACATTTAGCAATGGTAAATGCTCGAAATCACTTAGGTCTCAGACCATTTCTCCATAGCAATGATCAGATAATACAGATTTTAAAAATTAAAAAGCTTGTCTCTAAAAAGCAAGATGGGTTTTTTTTTTTTGTTTTCTTTCCAGAATTTAATCCCACAATTTATCGAAACATTCGACAATTGACCATTTAAGAACGTTCATCAAAGGTCACTGCATTTTGTAATGAAACGAACAGTAAAGTATGTTTAGTTTTAACTCTAAATTGAAAATCAAACATTAGATACATGTGTTTTCAATGTTTTACAGCATATTTCTAGGTAAACAAGAAAAGGAATGGGGTTCTCTACGATTTCAACTAATAATACTTAAAAAGAAAATCAATAAATGCCTCAAATTCATGATTTTAATAAGCAATCGAATCTATATATACGATAAACTTTCAGAAGTTGTAGGTGATCGCTCTGTCTCCAGTAAGGAAATAAACAATTTCATTACGTACGTATTCTTCCTAATCAAGCAAAGAATTTAAAGTAAAAAGTTGTTTATAATCATTGTTTTTGCTACAAATATATGACTGGGAATCAGGAAGATTTGTTCTAATATTATTTCCTAGGGCATTTTCACTCATTGATGATAATGAAATCTTAATATTTATATAATAATAAAATTGATTGCACTGGAACAATTTCAATTCCTTAGACTAATACATTCAATTGTTTAATTGAATTCAATTTTAATTTTACTTTTCTAAAAAATTAATTCTTAATTTATGTTATTCTTAAATTATAATTTTAATTAAACATAATTAATTAAAATTATAATTTAAGAATAATATACACATTTCAGAATTAATACTGAATAAATAATGTAATAATAATATAAAACTTGATAGATTTACAGTAAAAAATAGTTAAAATAATTTTTTATTGACATTGGTTTTATAAAGTTTTATTTAAAAAAAGGTATTGTTAATAAGATAATTAAATTAGAATGTGTTTCGCGAACGCTTCAAGTAATTTTTTTTTATAATTTCATTAATTGAAACGTATGCTTATTATTGACTGGAATAAACACATTAATTGTGTATTATCTTATGAAACAAGAACACTTATAAAAAAGCGCTTTATTGGCGTGGTAGACGTAAATATATTTTACGAGAATTGAAAAAAGCATCAAAATTTCTATTTATATTCGCTGCTATTATTCGCATTTTACTGTAGAAATAAAAAGTGTGTATAATATTTGAAAGGAAAAATCATTCCATTTTGAACAATTATATTTTTCAATATTAGAAAGCTTTTATTATATCTAGATCTATCTGTCTTTCTATATCTGTGTGCAAATGGCATAGTTTAAATAACGAAAGTGTTTTAAAATTTTCAATAGCTTTAATTTGTGAAGATTTTAATATTCATATGGTAAAAAACTGGACGTATAATAGATGAAACTGCCACATTCAATTTTCATACCAAAATAATTCACCTTTGATAAAAAAAAAAAAAAAAAAAAAAAAAAAAACTAGGAATAAATAAAGATTAATACCCGGCTTCATCATTTGCTGTTTTATTCAAGATGAGTGAATAGTTTGAGAAATTTTTTAAGGGGAATATAGAGAGAAAATTAATATTTAGAAAAATTTTATAAAGTTCTTGATTCTTTTTTAAAGTTTTTGTATAAGATAATTGAAAAAGCTCCTATGAAACAAAACTATAACAATTAAAGACAAAAATGGTTTTGGAAAATGGAAAGAAATAAAGATTTTTTTAAAAAATAATTAGGAAGATAAACTTTCTAGTTTAGAATAGAGTGATTTATTCAAACTTCTGCACATAACTTAAGAAATATGCCTCCTTATTCCTGATTTAAGAAATTAACTATATATTTTTAAATACTGGGATTCCACAAATAATTAGTATGAAATTTTCAGTTACTTGCTTTGAGGAAAATTAGAACAACTGTAAATTTTAATAAACAAACTCTTTATTCTGCCCTTAGAGAACTTCAGAACATCTTGAAACATCCTTATATTAAATTGAAATTTAAAAAATGTTTTTAAGTTAATTTCATCAGATATAGCCAAAATGATTTCATCAAATTTTTGTATTTGAGAAAGTAGCATTGAAAGAAATAAAATAGGATTGAAACTCAAATTTTGCAAAAAATATAGTTCTAATAGATTCTAATGGCTAAATTCTAATGCATTTATAGAAAAAACTGCTAAGAAATATAGACTGCAAAAATGATTAAAAAAATATTCAGTATTTTCACCAAAAAGCGGCTGCTAAATGTAATCACCTACCCTAATTTACAGAAACATTTCCATTTAATGTCTTTTACAAGTTTTTTTTTTCAACAAATGAAAGCAAAACGACCCATTTAACAATATAAAGCACAAATAAAAAAGTCTAAACATTCTTAAAGCTCGTACTTTTTATTTCGAAAATTGTTTTATAAAATATTTCTTTTAAAGCATCACTCCTTTTAAATTACTCTCATTATACATATATTATATACTTTTGATATTTAATCGATTAGGGACTGCATTAAAGCTAACACTTTTAAACTGATATTTACTTCCAATATTTTAATATTAAGAGTATCTACTCAGTGTTGATCCTTAATCTTAAACGTATATTATTCATAAAAGTAAGCTAATCATTGCTAAGAAAAATAATTTTCGTTTTGTTTACACTTTAATGTATTTCGTTTTCTATGCGTTTAGAGGAAGGAAAACCTCCAAACTCAACGCCTTAATGTACTTTCTTGACACCGTAATCAGCTACATAAAGACTCTTGTGGTTAGTCCACAAATAGAAACTTGCTTTTCTGAATTCAAGCAAAAAGTCACTTCAGCTGTTTTAGCACCAGGGACCATAATCTTCTCTTTAATATAAATGACTTCATATCACGATTCATAGCGTGTCACTGAGTCATTCAGGCTTACCAATAAGGCAACACAAATGAAATTAGATTCCCTTTTTTTATTTTAAGCTGTTTTACGCAATGGTCAGGAGACTTCCATTTTCTCACAGCAATGTATGAAAGATAATTTGTAAGTGTCTTTCATTATACCGGTGTAAAATAAGCAGATGCTCATTAATTTTATTTAGGCCAAGACAGGCGAGTTATCCTCCAGAAATTTTGTCTTGGTTTTTATCTAGATTTCAGCCAAATTCAGCTAACGATATCAAAGAAATTTTTTGAACTGCTGCCTGAAATAAATTTGAAGCATAACGTTTTTCCTTTTGATAAATGCAAAATTTAAAGAAATACGAAGTTTTGTTAATGTATATTTATTACACGATATAATAATTATTACTGAATTTTTAGTATATTAACATTATAACTATAGCTTCTTTTTCAAAGTAAACATGTTTTTTCATTTCCTTATAAAAAGTTTGAAGAAGTTCAGTGCAGTGATTTAGTTATAAGACATTTTAGTGTTGTAATGGGTGTTAATATAATTTGCATGGACTTTACAAAGGAGTTTTAATCTCAAACATTTGCATAGATTGATATTTTATTAAACAACATGTATAAAATATGTGTGCAGGTTGCATGAATGGTAGGAATGTACAATGTAATTTCATTTTTGCTCTAAGCATTTTTGCATAGCGCTTGATTTTTTTTCAAACTTTTTTAAATGCATTTAACCAAAAGCTATAAAACTGCATGGAAGTATAACTTTGGGGTTTGCTTTTAATTATGGTAAAGATAGGTGTTTCTACTGAAAAGGAATTAATTAAGCCGAGAGCACGTGATAATTAGATGTAATCCAAAATATTCTTAACTTAATTCTAGCAATTCATTTCTTCAACAAGGAGCTTTTTGCATTATAAGTCATGAACATTTTATAAAAAAAGCTTTTTTAAACACTTGTATCATTTTGAGTTAAGAAAGACACACTTATAAATCTGTAGAGCCTTTCTACTTCACATTACTTTGTTTGCTAAACAAACTCCTATTGTATATTAAATCCATATTCAATAGAAACATTTGCTGAAATGCCCTCAAAACCATCCATATTACCTTAATTTTAATTCCATGATAAATGTTTATTCCGAAATAATGATTAATAATTATGATATCTTCGAATTAAATAATAAACCTCTTCGTAATAAATAATAAATAACTTAATTTCTCAACTTCATAAAGGAAAATTTGATAAACACCTTTACAGATGCTGGTATTATAAATAATAAGCATTAAATGCAAATTGTATATAATGCAGCTTTCAATAAGATAGACCCAACGAAAACATAAAAAGCTAAAATAAACATTTTAGCATTTAAGCTAATCTTTTTAGCTTTCTTTTCATGAAAATGGTGATTTTATTTTCAGCATCTGATCAAAATGAATTTTTTTTTAATTTCAAGTACATACACTTGAATTACATGGAACATACTTCCACGCAAGTAATCTCATTCAATAACACAATAAGGATAGCCATACCTAGTATTTATATCGCTCAAATCAATTTTGAATCTGCTTGAACAAATATCTGATAGACATTTGATAAACAATTGAGCATGTCAGCATGATAGTATTCGATAAATAAGTAATAATACCATTTACTACATGAATAGTTACATAAGATTTAGTAAGAATTTTTTCTTCATATAACTAAGTAAATGTGTTGCAATTGTATTCTTTTTCTTCCTATGACATATGTAAATTATTTACATATATTATTTTCCTCAATTTAATTCTATCCTTTCTCTATATAATACACTGATCGAAAAAAATCCAAACACCAAGAAAAAACTATTGTACAGTAATGAAATTTTAGGAATACATTTGTCTAGGTAACATATTTAATTGATTAAAGTTTCAAGATCACAGGTAGAGCCATTGGCGAGAAGAGCCATTTCAAATGTGAAATGCTGGTACATTAGTAACCGGTGTAACCGCCAGAATTTTGAATGCAAGCATGCAAACGTGCATGCATTGTGTCGTACAGGTGTCGGATATCAGTTTGTGGGATGGAGTTCCATGCCTGTTGCACTTGGGCGGTCAATGCAGGGACGGTTAATGCTGGTTGTGGATGACGCTGGAGTTGTCGTCCAATGATGTCCCATACGTGCTTGATTGGAGAAAGATCTGGTGATCTAGCAGGCCAAGGCAACATGTCGACACTCTGTAGAGCATGATGGGTTACAACAGCGGTATGAGGGCGAGCGTTATCCTGTTGGAAAACACCCCCTTGAATGCTGTTCATGAATGGCAGCACAACAGGTTATATCACTAGACTGACGTACAAATTTGCAGTCAGGGTGCGTGGGATTACCACGAGAGTGCTCCTGCTGTCATACGAAATTGCTCCCCAAACCATAACTCCAGGAGTAGTGCCAACTGCACTACTCCTGGTAGTGGTGCAGTGCCAACTGCAGCTCGAATTTCAGCTGCAGACGCAGTACGATTAGTCACAGCCATATGCCGAATACGACGGTCTTCCCTCTCAGTAGTACCACGTGGCCGCCCGGAACCTGGTCTTCTTGAGGCAGTACCTTCCCTTGACCACTGCCGCCAATACTCATGCACAGTGGATACATTCCTGCCAAGTCTTTCAGCAATATCGCGAAAAGAAAACCCATCTTCTCGTAGCCCTACAACACGACCTCGTTCAAACTCAGTGAGCTGTTGATAAGGGCTTCTTCGTCTTCTCAGAGGCATCCTTGACTAACATTAACCCACTACGTCAAATCTCAACTGTAAATTACGATCACGAACCTTACAGCGCTTATTTAAAGCAAACCTCATTTGCATGTTCATAGTGTCGCTACTAGCGCCACACTTACGCGCGTAGCTCGAAATTTGAATCGATGTCATCTTTCAGATGTATAAACAAGCCTAACAAATTTCGTTTATCTAGCACAGCTCCTCCCTAGTGTTGGGATTTTTTTCAATCAGTGTAGATACTTCTGTATTGTATAATTAAGGCTTTTTTTGAATTTATAAAATAAGCATTATCCAAAGCTATACTATTATAATATTTCTGGTTTCCTATTATTGGTTATTTTGGCCATTTTTTCAAACGATAAAAATTACAACAGTCATAACGCAATATTGATAATACAAATACAATCAAATTATGTGACCGCAGTCTCATCTTTCAAGAGAATGACAATCTTAATATTTCACGATGAAGAAAATTTAATTTTTAAGAAATATAAAAGTTAAAGTCTAAAGACGTCCTGAATTATAATTACATTTCTCAGATTTAAAAATGGGATATGTCATTAAACACTTATAGTTTTATCTTAAAATAATTTTATAGCCTTTATTTCTGAAACATTACTGATATTATGTGATTAATATTTCAAAAATGCTTTTATTGAGATGTGCTTTTATATCAAGATTATTTATATACAATTTGCTTTTATTTCAAGATTATTTTATGATGTAATATTTTATAATTTATTATACCATTTAAAGTAAATAAATGAAATTTCAGTTTTCGATAGGAATTTTTTCTGCTTAGATACAACTTTTAGTGTTTAAATAATTATGTAAAATTTTTTAGTAATTTTTTTTATTTCAATATTTATTTATTCATATAGTTCCTAATTTATATTAGGAAACTCTACTAATATATATTGTGCTATAATATAAGCACAATATAAAATTACATTTATGAAAATATGTTATAGCCTTGTTTATAGTTGAATAATAAACAAATATTTAATTCTAACTCTACTATCAATATAATGATATTGTTATTTTAAAATTAGATTAAATAAATTTTAAAAAATTAATCAATAAAATATCCTTATAAAATGAAAAAAAAAAAAGAATTTTCTTGGCATAGCACCTTGGTAGACTTCATCTTCTTGCATACAGCCGATCACTGAGCGTGGCAACATTACCTAGGTAGATAAAACAACAGGTTGACACTGATTACAATGTCCTAATTTCGATGGAATAATCCACAAATCTTTCCAAGGTCATCACCAACGATGGACCCATTATCCAAGTCAAATCCCAATCATTGTTGTAATTCCAAAAGAAAAGTTAATCGACATCCTGGATCAACCTATTTCTCATTTTTAAACTTAATGAATTTATTATACCCCTCAAATATATATATATTATATATATATATATATATTATGTGTGTGTGTGTGTGTGTGTGTGTGTGTGTGTGTGTGGATATATACACTGGAAATACTGACTGAATATAATGAAAAAATACTGGACTAGTGTTTTGACAGGGATCCAACACATGCTGATTTTCGAAAGCGAAAGTTGTATTAGCAATCACATTGAAATTGTACGGATGCCACGAAAATTTGCAATAATTTTGAAATTTGGGCATAAATATTTTATTTGGTATTATTTCTATCAATGAAATAAATAATTTATGGAAAGTAGGATTTTAAACAAGGAATGGGTGATTTTGTTTTACCGAATGCTGCACTTAGTATTAAAATTCCAAAAACAGTGTTGATTTTTAAATATAGGTATATAGAGAAAAAATATAACTATATTTAAAACTTACTTATTTTTATTCAATTTCAAAATTTATTCTGAAAATCCATCATCATTTTAATTCCATACTATTTAGGCCATGGTAAACTCAATTCATAAAAGAAAAAAAAAATACCGAGAAATTGAATTTGCGGGCTGAATTTGGTCAGAAAATAGGCAAAAGAAATAAAGAAAAAAATCAATAATTAACTTATACTTAAAGGACATATCATCGGAAAAATATTTTATCAGAATTATGTTTTCTTTTAAATATTTAAATTTTGTCTTCTCGAACAAACGTGGAGGAATTGTACAAATCTTTATTAGCCTAATCTTAATCCTGGTTTTCGGCTGCTGTATTATTTTGAATGTATTTTGCATTCTATAAAAGTGCTAGAAAAATTGCTGTATAACACTGTTTATCGATTAGATAGATAGTGTTAAATTCATTATGTAGTCGATAGATCCATTTTCAGATTAATCACATTACAGGAAGTTTTGAAGATATACACAGAGAATATTTTGTAGATTGTGCTATACAAGAAAAAAGCTTGTTTAAAAAAAGAAATTAATTTTAAAGTCAGGAAATGAAATACAAAATGCATGAAAATTCACTTAAATTTTAAATGTAGACTCTGAAAATTAATTCTTGTGGTAAAATATTCTCTAATTTTAAGTGAATCTCATCAAAGGCTGTTCACAACATTTTTATTGCACAGTGCTTCCTTGTGTATAAAAGAAGAAATTTCCCCTTGTTTCTATTCACTCATTTCATATCCCACAAGATGTCTGTGCAATTTCGCTATATTGTTGTTATATTTCATTTCATATCTATCCAAACAGGGATATATAAAAATATACCTAGCACGTTAAGCACTCTAAGATTTCAAACCCTGCAATGAAACAAACTGAGATCCAGAAACGAAATATTTAAGTACTTTCCAGATTTTTTAAAAATTATCGCAACCAGAACTATCATGTAAGCATGGCGATACAAATAGATATCCAGGATGCTTAGATCAAATAGTTCTGACAAAGTCAATAAACAGTAAAATATTTCATACAATAGAGACTGGATTTATTGAGGTGCCATCTGAAACAATGCTTGAATGAACCGAAAAGAATACGTGTACAAGTGTTTTTATTTACATCAGATGAGAGACAAAAAAACATTGACAGGTGAATAAACTCAGCAAAACATAATACCTTCGAATAAAAAATATTTCGACCAATACGCAGCAGTAGAAGGCTTATGCCACGTTGACAATTGCAGGTGACACAGATGTCAAAAAAGTTTCACTAGGGATGGTTTCAATCCAAGAGGTTTCTTTCTAGGCTTGAAGTTTGTCTATGATGGTCTAAGCACGTTTCCTTTTGGATCAGCCAATGACATTTTCCCTACGAAGCTCTTCTTTGACCCTGGACATTGTGCTGTTTCAGGAACCTTTCGAAGAAAAATTCTTCATTGTGAGAAAGTTTTCACTTAAGAAAAGAATTTTTCCTATCAGAAATCAAAATAAAAGAGTGGATTGTAAGTTTCGTCCATATGTTTAGATAAGAAAGTTTGAAGCCTTTAAGTACAAATATTATAAATTATGCTTAATTTTCTTTCATGTACGGATGAATTATTAAGTTTTAAAGCACGGAAAGCCAAGATTTAAATTTTGAATTAGAATGCAAGTTTTGAAATAAAATTTGATGAATTAAAAATGAATTTATTTTTTAATCATTTTTATTTTCAAATACTTAGTATGAATCATCTTTTAAATCAGATATTACAGAAAAAATACAGATTTTTCTAAGTATTTGACAATAGCAATTAGGAAATATAACTAACCACATAAATCTGTTATATTAAAGTAGATAATATTAATCCCTTTCGGTTAATGTTTAGGAATAACTTGCTGATTCTTTCATGAATAAAATACGAAATGAACTTTTCAATACTTTTAAACCAAATGAATCTTGGGGGAGGGAAATTAATTAATTTTGATTTTATAAGTTTAGTACTTAAATTTTTAATACTTCACTAAAATTAATATATTGATTTGAATAAAATTGATATTGATTTGCATTTCAGGAAATTCAGGAAAATAGCAAATTCCATGCCCTATAAAGATTATATAATAAGATTTTTTTGCCTTTCCTGCAATTTTTAAGAAGATTTTATGTACAAATCTTGAATAAAAGTAGACAATTTTAGTATAATTCGGAAGGATTATGATTTGAAATTTCTAAAATTCAGAAATTTACAAATACCTGTGTTTCGTCTTCATAATATACAAAATTTACGTATTCTTTCAAAGATATATAAATAAAGCAATATATGTTAAGGAAACATTTCTAAGGTACGTCAGTCATTTAATAAAAAGATAACATTAAGAAGAATTGTTTAGATGTAATAATACTTAACAGGAAAATACCTTAATATAAAACGATAAGATGGATATATTTCGTGATAAAATACTCTGAATTATAAATATATATTATAAAGTTATTATTCGCAAAATATAATTGTTGCCGAAAATCGTTTATTTAAAACCCATAAATGATTTATTTTTTTCTACTCTCTAAGAATTTGTCTAATTCGCAAATTATTTATGGAACGGTTAAGCTGTACACCTTTCCGTGACTTAATCAGAATGGCCAGCCAGATAACATCGATTATTGGAAAAATAAAGATTTCCGCTGATGACTCAGTATCGAAGCAAAAATACATAAAACTTCCCAATCTAATGATTTGGTTTGTTCCGCATCACAAGAAATAAAGAAATATAATAATAATAAAAAACACAAAACTAAACGGCAACTTAGTAATGGATTATGAACGAAAGACTTCAATAACAAACACGTTTAACTGATGCAAGACCTCAGGGCAGTACGTCACAGCGGATCAGTCTTGAAAACTAAGTGATTAAGCATCGGCAAATGTAAAAGGTATACTGAAAAGGGGGGGGGTAGCAGACCGTTAGAGAAGAGCTTTTGGTACACTCTCGTCTGGACAATCATTAATCAACCTTGCGACTGCTTTAATGAATTTTCCAGGTTTTCCGGTAGCAAGACGGTTCCTGCTCATTCATAGAGATGAGGCAGGTTGTCGGCCTGAATTGCTGAGAGGCTGGTGTCAACAAGTGGAATTGGACAAATATGAAAGAAAGTAAGATTCGCGTTTGAGATTATTTATTTTTGGTGTTGTGATACTGAAATTCTAGAATACAAACATATATTAGAACACGTTATATAAAGCAGAATATTTACTATGTGTTGAAAAGTTTAAATTAGCCTGCCTGTTGGCCCATAATCAATGTTTTTTATTAGTTTGGGTACACGCAAAGCCTATTAGTTTAACGAGTGTTACTGAAGTACATTAAGCTAATCAAAGATGGGAAATGGGTAGATGCAATTATCTTTATTACAGTATGATCATAATTACACATACTGTATTGCATTACAATGCAATATCATCTTTCCAGACAGCGCTAAGGCTACTTCGGAGGTCAATAGTAGCGTAAGAACTAATGCAAGAAATACTACGGATATTCTTAGCACATGATAAGAAATAACTATATACATGTCTGCTTAAATACCATATTTACAAATCAGATACGATTATAGCATAGAGAATATCAAATCTGCTTTTGATAAAAGGATTGTATATTTCGATTTCAAACGAAGTTATTAACTGAATGGTTCTATGTCTCATATAGTGTAGTAGAGTAAGGAGACAATTGGGATTTGAAAATTAAAGTAAATTGTATCATAAATTACTTCCATATTCATTGCATTCGTTTTCTTTTTCGAAAGTTATTTCATAATTTTATTGTAAAACGTTTAGCAATACGGATCTATTCAGCGACTTTAACTTCATAATTGTAAGTCGAGCTCTTTCTATCCCGTTTGCTTTTTTTTCTTTATCAGTAGATTACGTATTGTTACAGACACATTTTGAACATATGAGTAGAAACTGGATCAAATGGAAGTAATGCAGGTAAAATAAAATTTTCCAAGCGATATAAGTATTTTTAACAATATGATATAACATACTTACAGACCAGAAAATCAGAAATCAATTTTTTCTTCATTTCTTTGTTTGCTAGAATTTTGAAATTTAGCACAAGAGGACATACTCGATGCAAATATATCAATTTAATAAATCAAAATCTACCTTAAACAATTTACTTTTTATTCCATACATAATGATTCACTTATTCTCTCTCGTATTAGAGAAAATCATTTCAGGATTCTATGTTATTAAAAAATTATAGATTACAATTTAAAGATTTAAACAGCATTTTTATTACTGTACACAGATAAAAGTAAGCGAATTTCTTTAATGTTTGTGCATTTTTTTTAGTTTAAAACTCACAAATATTAACTACAAGCTTTTTCTAGAATAAATGTTATACTTTGTTACTATAGATCGTCATTAAAGTCTTTTATTCCACTCAAAATCTTTCGTTTCTTAAATACTAAAATAAACTTTTTCGCGTCCGCGCTCCTTTATAAAATCATGGAATATCACAGAATATCTGCAGAATCCAAAAAAGTCAACTTAGTACATCGAAGCGCCATTTCTAAATGAAGAAAGCTCCCAAGGCCCATGATTAATTTTGTAATACGTTCAGACACTTTGAAAACAATATTGATTATACATCTCCCGAATAATTAAATTATTTAAAATAATTAAAAAGAATATTTAATTGAAAAAAACGTCGAAACTAACAGTTAGGATTCCAATATTTATTTTTAACAAAAAAAATTTCTCAAGGTTTTACTGTATAAAAGTTACATCCCTCTAGAGTTTAGAATGTTAGTGAGTTAGTACGCAACATTTAAGTCAATGCAATTTAACATTAGCATTCAATTTAATTTTCTCTATCGCATAATCCCGAGAAACAGAGTTTAGATATCGAGATCTCTTTCATAGAAACTCTGCAGCCTATATAGTTCCAGGACTTCATTATTCTATTCGGATCAATTGTGCATGCGTCAATATAGTGTGTAACCTTGGAAATAGATTTGCTGTTCATATGCAGTTCTCATTATGACAGCATGAATGGAAAATTACGACCTCCGATCCAAAATGGATGCTCTACGTATTCAGATTGAAGCGAAATTTAAATATTTAATTTTGACTCAACATAAATTAAATCACTTATTATGCTTTTGAACCATGTTATAATTTTGATTTTTGTTTGGTTTGTGGATTTAAAGAAAATTTTGTATCAAAATATGACAAGTGTGCACTATTTGATTTAAAATATATAATTTAAACAAGCGGCACGTATGCATTAGTATTCTTAGATATGAATTTCTGAAAAATCTATTATATAGTTATGAGATTGTAATATGTCTTTAAGAATTTATCATTGATGCTTTCTAGTACACAAAGTATAAAGTTTATAAAGACAGTGTAATCGTCGAAAAATTTAACATCAAGATTTGTAAAAATCTCTGTGCTTCAAAGATCCATGAATTCAAAAATACATATTTATCAAGATGTCTGTGCAACTGTGAAGGAGACAACTTATAAAGGCTTTGCACTAGATGGATGTAATTTGCAAATGTTCGTTGCACGAAATTTGTGGATTTTTATCTGTGTGTTCGGCTGTCCGAATGCACGCTATCATGATAACTGTAAATGAAGAAATGAATGAAGAGAACTAGATGAATAAAATTAAACGGAGAGATTTAGCATCTAAAGTATAGATTCTTCTAAAATTTGGAAGCTATTTCGTCAAAAGGTTAAGCGTCTGCCTATCTGTAGTTTCACAAGCAAATAAAGGCTAAAATTAAATATCCAATGACATAAATAAAGGAAACTTCATATGTGATTTTAAGGCTACCGTTGTAGCTTTGTGTGAAATTTTGGTTTCAATCGGTAAGAAGAAATGCGTATAAAATGCAAATTTTATTTTCGAGAATTATTAAACACATGTCATTGATTAATACAAAAAATCGCCAAGGAACATATGATAAATTCAATAAAAATGCCAGGGAGGGGAATTTAATAGTATAAGTTGTAGCAATAAATAAGATTTTATAACATTAATCATATAATATTTTGTGCAAGTTTGTTATTCCCAATATCCTCTCTTTTTATTTTGAATACGCTGTTTGTTTTAAATCGAATAATTCATTTTCATATACTGTTACTGAAGTTTTGTCCGCTTTTGACACATAACGTATTATGCATTAATAGTAAAATATGATTTTAAGTTTCGGTTTTGCCTTTAGTTTTGAAAAAAAAAAAAATCAACATTCAGCAGTAGTGCATTCTGAATGTTAATATTTGCAGGCGTAAGGGAGAAATAATATAAAATATACATTTCAGGAACTATGAGGATTCGGACATTCCCAGGACAATATCAACATTTTCTGTATGCCGCTTTTTTGTAGTAACAAGTTTTTAAATTTTTTATTTGAGGGTCATTTCAATATTTTCAAATTAATTAATGCAAATATTTTTTAATTACAAGTAAATGTGTAAAGATACATTGCTCGCTAGGTAGAAAATCCTTATAGAAAGGCTTTTGGCTAACTCTGGGAAACCATAAATCAACCTTGCGACTGTTTTAATGAATTTCCTGGTTTTCCGGCAGCAAGACGGTTACTGCTTATTCATAGAGGCAAGGGAGACCGACAACTCGGATTGCAATGTCAACAAGTGGAAAGGGCCCCATACAAAGGAAGGTTGCTTTCACATGCAAAAGAATATACTCACGTAAAAAAAAAGATATAAATAAATAAATGAATCGAAAAAGCAAATAAAAGCAGAGACGCCAGAAGCCGGAAATGAAGGAGGAAGAGTTTTTATCAGTTGGTGGGTTGAGATTGGATGTCAGATGATGTCGTCGCTAAAAACTGAGGGGAATAGTTAGTTATATTGCGAAAGGTAAGTACCATTAAAAATTTTATTTCATTTCCACTAAGGTTTATGTTTTTAAAATTTTACCCAGCCACTCGAGAGCTAAGCACTAAAAGTTGAAGTTAAAATTTCAGAGTAATTTTAAAAGACAAACTTATCTCACTTTTATTCAATTAGAATTAACGCGATTGCGGAAAATATAAATAAATCTTTGAACGAAAAATGCATAAAGTGTTGCAATTAAAAGGATTATTGGTTATTTTTAACACTACATAATTCCAAAATGCACTTCGAATTTTCAATTACCATTGCTTTAAAAGTATTATATCTGAACTTGAATGAAATAACTAAAATAAACATTATATTTAGATTGTTAATATTATTCCAATTTATTTATAAATCCAATTTAAGAGAAAAACCAAGACAACAAAAGGAACAAACACAAGCATCTATTTGATCTCCAGCTAAATCATTTGTTTTTAAAGAACCTGAAGCACTTTACTGAATAATAGAATATCAAATATTCTAAATTTATTTATTAAACAAATGCTCTTCCCTGGATGAATATGAAACAAATATTGGATTAAAATATGAATTTTTAATAACTCTGAAGAAAATATTTTAAAATTCATTACTATTAATATATTCCTTCAATAACATTTCTGAAGTTATTATTGATTAATAATATGATACTGAATTTTACATTCTTTCACTTTATCCTTTAAAATTGCTATGTTTTTATTTTAACTGTTAACAAAACAAATGAAAAGAAATGACACAACAAAAAATATTTATTTATTTATATTTGTTGATTTGCCAATACTATATATATATATATATATATATATATATATATATACACATATATTGTTTTCCAGAAACTATTTTAAGTTTTTAGAAAGAATCACTACAATTGTTTCCACAATTTAAAGAATTACCAAATATCGTCTTTAGCGATATCTCACATAAAAGGAAATACAATCCTATTTGTTTCATCCAAAGTCCATCGTCAGATTTCAGGATCTGCTTACAGTTTTTTCCGGTTTGTTTGCGACGTAAACCAGAAGACGAGGATAAGCTTAGGAAATTCTAAAAAGATAGCAATGCATTGTTTGAACACTCATGAGAATGATTAGAGCCTTGAATAAGAATAAAAGTTATTTTGTCTTAAGAACTTTATTTCCGCCAAATTGCGTGCTGAGCATCAATTTCAACTTTATTTTGATTCAACAGTTAAAATGTTAGAAGATTAATAAAAGTTTGGTAAAATTATACAAGAGAATTGAGAATAAGAAATTCCATTAATGTATTTTGCGCATATTGTTCTGGTTCAATTTTATTTACAATAAAATAATTATGAGTTACTTATTATGTATTATAATTCTCTCAATTATCTAGGAGTTTTTAATACTTAGTCAAGTTATAAATGACATGTGATTCTTATTTCCGAACATCTAAAGAGAGCATTGGAAATAATATAGAATTACTTTTAATAGATATAGCAGAAATTGACTTGAAAGTTAACACCCTTTACACCGTATAAAACCTTAATATATTGTATATTTTTATTCCTTTATTCATCAATTTTTTATCCTGATATCATCATAGATCATACATCCTTACATAAATAGATTAAAGCCGGAGAACAGTTTCATTAATTTAAATAATCAGCGTATTTATGCGAAAAAATAATTTAAACCAAAACATACCATTACTGAGCTAAAGCTTCAATAAGTTAACGAAGTTTCGTTATATTTAGCTTTAATTTACAATTAGATAATTTAAATAAATAAATATTAATACTTCAAAGAAATATTCAACTACCTAATCATATGGATATATCGTTTGTGCTGTATGATATGACATTTACCTCCTAACTGCCTAAGCATAAACATGAAGGACATTGGACATTGAAGTAACTCCTCCTTAACGTGCCCATTCTGGAAGTTTATATATATATATATATATATATATATATACACTATGATCCCAATTAACTAATACAAACATTACATCTCTAAAATGAAATAATATTTCCACGCCGTCTCAACTATGTGATCTGTTTTGAAAAGTATTATAAATAAAAGTAAAGGCATAACATATTAACATATTCCTTTAAATAAATCGGTCTATTTCAGCTAATTTCTCTTTCCGGTGGTTCTTTCTAAGCAAGCCTCAAAGCAAACAATAACTCTCTGACAGATCCGATCTGGGAAACTCCTCTCCCGTGTTGAAACTATTGAGGAAAACAAAAACAATCTGCAATAGCATTTGAGCGGAGAAATGTTTCTAGTCAAACAATCTTTCCTTGAAAGTTGAATAATAATAAGTTTACACTCCCACCATAAGCCTTGCACTGTTTGACCTGGTTTTTATATATATATGCGTGTGTTAAACTTTTTATTTCTGTTACTCCTTGCTGATATCAGCGAAATCAAATAGTTGCATAGCTTTCTGTCCGTGCATTATAAATTATTAAATTCCATTCGAGGCCAAGTCAAAAGCTTAAAAATTCTGCTTTTTTTGTTCTTCTTCGACGAAATTTTCTATTTCTTACTGATGGGAAGCAATTCCCTACATCTGCGGACTCCCAGTACGTCCGGGAATATTAAATAAGCGGAACATTGATTCCCGGGTAAAAATATTCGTAGACGCGGTTAAATTCCAATTCCTTTTGCATCGAAAATTTTTCTTCTTTTTCATATTTTTTCTTTCGCTTTTTATTTTAAGAATTGGGAGGGTGCGATCTATTGGAAAGCGTAAATCAGTCGATTTTCTGTTACCTTTCCCGTTGACTTTACACGAGAAGGAAATTGTCGTTCCACATTAAAATACGAAGAATCTTTTTTCGTTAACATTTCTGTCTACGCATTTCGTTACCATTTCTGATTTCACTTCGTACTCGCTTTCCAATGGAAAACTTTCGGTTTTTTTAGAAATATCAGTGAAACAGGACGTAGGGAACACTTTTCTCTATCGACTCCTTTTTTATGCAGTTTTGTTTTTCTTTTTTTTTCAACATGAAGACGGTTTGCCCTATAAATTGTACAGAATAAAACAGTGCCTATTTCTTTTCATTTTTAATTCTGTCTTCTATTGTAACTTTGTACATAGTGGTGAACATGGGTATTGAAATTTTAAATATATCTTCCTTTAAATCAATAATACAGCATAAGAAATGTTTTGAGTTACTGTCTTTTTCTTGAAGTAAATTTTGGAGCAAGTTTTAAAGAAAGTATTTTTATTCCTATTTTTCTAAGAGGCTAACTGGCGATCAAGTATAATTTATAGCAATGTCAGTATAGCATGAAACTTGCAAACAAATTTCAGGTCAGATTAATTTTGATAAAAATTAATTAAATAAGTAAAATGACTTTTTTCTTCAGCTAACATAATCGAAGTTGTTTTTCTGGAAAATTAACAAGACTGAAAATATGAATGTTTAATCAATATCGCCATTACGTTAAATTGGTGGCTGGCTGATAAACTTAAAGAAAAATTGTCACATTACTTTTCTTTCCCTTCGATGCAGTTTAATGCTATATATTGGAAAGTTTTACACCATATTCATAGTATTAATAATTTTGAGGTTATAATGATAAAATAACAGGACCTCACCCAGAGAAATAATTGACCGTAGATTCATAACTTGCTTTGTACACAAATCAAGTTGCATTCAAATCCTGAAAACATAGAATGAAATGTTAATCTAATGTGGATATCATTTCAGTGGATGTCAAAGCCATGTGACTATTATTAGAAATTAAATCGTATAAATAGTCAATCTGTAGATACAAATCAAGACTTAATTTCTTACACAACAGTGGCTTAATTGTAATTTAAACTTTGTTTGTAAAGCATAAAGTTATTTTGACAAATTACAGAACTTCTTTATACTTATAAATTTCTTTATTATATACTTTAAACGTCCTTCATTTTCAGAAAGTACCTTGAATAAAAGTTATGTTATGTTAAAAGTGAAGTTATGCTATAACTAAGCAGGTTTTCGATTTCTCTGGGGTATATAAATATTTCTATGGTAGGTTGAAAGTAAAGCAATTACAGTAGCGGTTTTTGGAACATAAAATACACATTCAGATCTCTATGCATTATTGTTTCGAATTCATGTACTGTTGTCGGAGCAGGTCCAATCATTCTGGTTAAAAATTTCGCTGAAGATCAGGGTTACGTGATTCTTTTCGTCGTTCTTATCCTTGATATCAGTATATAAAATACAAGTAAATATATACTTGTTCAAGTACTTCTTGTAAAAATAATGATATTGAAGAAGTTCATCAAAGAATAAGAGTTAATTTTTTAAAAGTAAAATGTATTTCATTATAGGCTGTTGTCCTTGAATAAGTTGTTTTAAGTCCTAATATGCAAAGAAATTCTTCAGACATCTAAAATCACTTAAGTGAACACATGTATATTCTTAAAGTCATTATTGCTTTCCGAGCATATTGAATTTTTAAGTTTTTTTAACTGATAATATGTTTGTTCATTTAGAATCTTCTGTTCCCATATAATTTTATTTTCCAGCTTCCTTATACGAATGAACGAATAGAAAGGAATTATATGTATACAAGCATAATATACCCATTCTTATCTGGCTAAAAATCAATTTCTTAACTTTTAGATAGGCATATACATCCAACAGAAAACCAGATCCAAACGCCACAGAGAATAATATTTCATTTCGCAAAGGTCAGTAAGTGTAATTCTGAAAAAAAATAATACGAAACTAAATTTATATATTTCCCTCGGTCCTATCAGACATATTTAGTATTATATTATTGGCACATTTATACTTTAGATAAAGAAACATCCCCACACTTGCGACTCAAACTGGCCAATGAATGAACATCACTACGTCAGATTAATTCAACTGCTGCCTCCAGCGAGATTAGCCATATCCACATATCCACAAGGTGACTGTTGATTTATACGAAATAGTGAAATTCTGAATTTAGTTCCTTTAGTTTTGATTGAAAAAAAAAGACTTTTGTCTCAAATAATAATTTAGTTATTTTTAATATTTTAACGCTATCGAAAAATTGCAAGAAAATTCAATGCTTGCAGTTTTTTTCAGAATTATATTTATAAACCCAAACTGCATGATATATAATTAACTATGGTATTTTGAGAATTTTACCCATTAGAAACATAAAATTATACCTAACAGTACTGAAACAAATGAGCAAATAAACCAAATAGTATTTGACACCCTCTATTTTAACTTTGTTCCCATCTCTATAAAAATTTGGTTAGAAAACCAAAAAAAGATAAAGAATTTTGTCCTGTATACTTAGTAAACTATCAGAGGAAAAACCAATTTATGCTGTGCTTTAAAACAGCATTAAGATTAAGAAATATTAAAAAACAATTAATGTGGAAAGTGTTTTTAGCTTTAAAAATTTTAATGTTAAGAATTAAAATAATATTAGTGGAAAATGAATTACATTAAAAGAGCAGCGGATTATGAAAGATTAATATAATGCAGTAATAAGAAGAAAAAAAACATGGGAAAATTCTAACATCGGTGTCTGTTCTCGGTTTTGAAGAAAAGATTTTTCAAAGAAGAAGCAAAGGATATCTATAGAAAGGGCGGCTCCACTCTTCTAATGATTTCGGGACATTGACAAACAACTTCAAATGGGAACGATCGAAAAACCCGCGGAGCGGATGAACAAAAGTTCGGACAAATTTTATTCGATATTATTTTCTTGTGCTATTTTGATCGAGACATTTGAACTAAGCAGTTTTTATTAAATGTCAACTGACAGTTAAAAGGAACTCAGTTGCATTTTCTTTAAAGAAATGTATCATTATATAAATATACTTTGATACTTAATATTATAGCATAATGAAATAAAACATCTTTATTCGTCTTATGACTACACATTTATTGTTTCTATATATTTACTACTTTTGATATTAAAATATATTTAATTTCTGTTTACGAATTTCAATATTTACGTATTCTTTTTTATATAAAATGTAATATATTGATAATTTATTCTGAAAAATGTAAAATATTTTTGATATATTTATAATTCAATTAAAAATTTTGATTTTTAGTTCAAACTGAGAAGAAACAAGCTAACGAAATTTTGTATTTAAAAATTTTTGTATTTTAAAAATATTTAACGCATCCATTTTATCCAGTTTTTACATTGGACGTATGAAGCAAGAATTTTGAATCTTTTTTAATCATATTGTTAAAAAAATAAGCCCTTTTATACAAACGAATTAACAGTTGCACTTTTTCATACTTTATAGTGAACAGAAATATTACGAAATCGGAGTACAACATAAAGTACCCGGAAATGAAATTTCAGCAACATGAAGATTTTAAGGTCAGAAATGAAACTTTGCTGGCGTATTAAGCTACCCAAATTATGATAATGATACTTATTACATTGTCACGAAACTAACATTTCTCGCTATGCCCCACAATGAATATTCAAATTCTGCGTCATGTTATATATATTTGGAAATGCTTAGAGACTCTGGCGTGAATGCGAGGTGACCAAAATAATATTAGACAGTGGCTTAAAGATGGTAATAACATTAATTTAAGCCTTTAATACCCTATAATTCCATTTAATGAAGCTGAACGTTATTTTTTTTTTGTCTCGATGAAATATTTGTATTTTCAAATTAAGAGTTGAAATACATTGAAATCAAAGATAAATGCACTTAACAGGATAAGACATGTAAATCAATACAATCAAAAGAAGTGACAAGGAAACCAAGAAATTTTCCTCACTTTAATTTTAAAGAAGACTTAAATAATTGACGTCGTTAAAACAACGCAATTTATCTGGAAAAAGATAATGGAATAAAACTATTTCTTCATGTGAAATATTATCGGCAACATCTACAACCGTTTCTTTTCATGGTTTGGGCAATTGCTTCTTTTTCACAAATCATTCAAAAAGGCATTTTCTTTACTTTCTTCAATGGTACGATCTAATTAAATTCTTTAATCATTGTGTTTTTATATATGTACTTAAATAAAATCTGAAGGATGCTCTTTTATATTTAGGAACTCAGAGAGAATAACTTTTTAGATATAAGTGATGAAAATGCCCGAAAAGAACATTTTTGAGAAAATCAGAAAGTGAATATCTTATATTTTTTCTTGATCTTTGTTTCCAAGGTGGTATGAAAACAAAATTATTGTATTACTTAAAGTTTCTGTATAATATTCGAAGTTTCCTTTCGGCTGAGATAGATCAGATTGTAATATCTCGGTTGGATCTAAAAGGCGTTTTTATATCCGAAATTTAACCGGCTATAATTTTTTTTGCCATTGTAGATAAACTAGACACTGTACTACAAGTTAAATACAGTACAGTATTAAAATCCTTCCGAATTTTGAGATGGACTAATGGCAAATTCTCACCTTCAATGTTTCAAATCTCAATGCCACAGGAAATTCACATTACATTTTGCCCTGGCGCACGTTAAAACTGTCATCTAGAAGAATCAAATCGAAACATTAGAGGGGCAGGGAAGTTTGCAATGGGAAGTAGTCTTCATGCACTAACCTCAGATGAAAATCCTGAAATCCACCCTCACGGTGTGTCCTCCAGAAACTTTGAAATATGTCGAGGATCTTAAATATATAAAATGTAAATATTAAAAGGTATGCTTTTATAATAGACTAATTAAGACACAGGGGATCCTTGGAGTAATTAAAAATATATAATTAATCATTTATTTAATTTTGCAATATAAATGTATTTCTATCATGATATTTATCATTCTGTAGTTCGTTTCATTATCTTGAGACAATCACATTTCACCAATTCTATCTCACTAATTGGGGAAACATGGGAGGATTAGCGTATTTCCAGAATTTACTTTAATGTTAAATGTAATCTCCTCTTCCTTTAAACTTTTCTGTCATTCTATATTGTCGAATTAAACCCATCCAAACGCATGAGCAAAAAAGCCGAGAGTTTTAAAATTAGTTGACAAATAATAGCTGCCATTAGTTTGATCGTGTCTATCCTTCAAAAAACCCCTTGGGATGGCTATACATTTTGTTAACGGAAAAGAAAGTATATGACACTTAAAAAATCATAACTGCTTCGACATCCATTAAAACTGTTTTTTTGCGTTGTGTTTGCTACTGACTGTTAAAATATAAATTCAAACTTTTTACAGTACGACATAATTATTCAGAATTTCATGTCTCAGTACTTTATATTTTTGCACTAAGTTGAAAAATAAAATTATCCTTCGGCTTCATTAGGAGAAATTTGTTTTTATTATTTCTTAGAGAGAAATAAGGAAATTGAACCACGAAGAAATATCTAGAGCAGAGTTAGAAAACTGAAACCTAATTTAATTTGGATCGAAAAGCTAAATTTAAAGTAATGAAGAAAGATTTTGCAATTAATAAATCTTTCATTTCAGATAAAATTTCTAATTCTAAAATTCACTGAATTTACGCGAGATTTAAACAAATATTTGCTATAGTAAGTAACGGCAAAACCTTAGTTAGATTGCCATTTACTGGAAAAGAATATTAGAGAATATGCAAAAGAATGTCTTAGACTATTAGCAGATAGTCTAAGACATTTACTAAAAAATAAATAAAAAAATCAGTTAACTAAATGAGCAAATAAAGTTTTAGAAAAATCAATATTTCAGTCTGAGTCTGAATAAGAGCAACAAAATTAAATTTTAAACACAAAGAATAGAGTATAGTATTTGCAGTCTGTGAAATACATTGATTCAGTATTCTGAAATTCTAGTTAAAATATTTCATCGTTTTTTTTTGTTGTTAAATATACAGTATTTTAAAAATAAAACTCGATATTAAATTCCTTGAATTTATTTAATTAGAGATAAAATTAAGTTACATAAAATACTTGATTTTACTAAATACTAGTTTTATAATAAAATTACTAATTTTACTAAATACTAGTTGTATAATTTTTTTCTATAAGTATGAAATTCAAATTCGTTTTTTACATGTTTATGTTCAAGGCTTATCTGATCAAATGAGGAAACAGTTATAATACATACCTAAAATAGGCAAGATAAGAACTTCCTGTAGAGAGGCATTAACACCTTTACAACACAATTTAATGTTTCCTCGAGAAGAATTTAAATGCCTTAAATAGGTTAGTTTAGTTACTAAAATGCATTAAATCTTGTGATGATCCAGGCTGTAAACTGGCCCTCATTAATTTTCATCAAGAAATACAGATAATTATCCAGCAACCCCATCAACAAAAACCAGCAATTCATTGCTAAAACGCCCAAATGTCTACAAATTATAAATAATACTAATTAAGGAGACATCTTGATTCTACAATATAAAAAAATAAAAAAAATATTTTAAGCTGGAAATAACAATATAAGAAATTGTTTTTATTAAGATTTATGAGCTGAACGTCAACAAGTGCGATAAACTTATTCTTCAAGTCGATAAAATATTAAAAATTTCTGATATCTTACAAATTAGAACAATTAGCAGAGCTGAGTAATTGCTTTAAAATGATCGAGTCAAATTATATTAAGCACAGACTAAAATTCTAAAACAATTAGGAAACAGCAAATACAAACGTGGCCTTTTTGAAAAATAAATGATAAAAAGTAAGCAAGTAAGTGCAATTTTGCTCTTTCTGTTAACTTCCCCAAAATGAGATGCTTAGTATTTCCTCACATTTCGCATCCATTCTGACATTTTTCAATGCAACCAGCCAACAGCGTTTTCTAAAAATGTTCGGATTAATGCTACCAGTGAAAATACTATGCAGCTTTCTTTCCGAAACTGTAGTATTATTACCGCTGCAACGGAAAACTTCGGAATAAACGCATTATCTCGTCTAAAGTATTTCCCAAGAAATGCAACGGTTTGGAAAGGAAGCGCGAATATTTTTGACGAAAATCAATGCACCTCTTATTTAACATTCCTTGAAATGATGAGAGCCACGGCAGCTGCACCAAATCACCTCACATCAGTTTCGGTGAACTCAAGGTTTTTGTGCTTAACTTTTTCCCTCGCCAAGAAAAGGAAAAAAGGGAAAGAAATAAAAATAAAAAAAAACTCAAAATTTAATATTTTATGGCAGGAAGGAGAGAAAAAAAGCTCTATTTTACAACTAAAATCAAATGTTTTTTTTCCCTTCGTTCTTTGATTTCTATTATGATTTACGTTTGCGTTCTGCAGGTTTTATTAATACTCCCCATTCCCGAACGATGAAAAGATTGCGGTAATGCAGATGATGTTTCATCGTAACCCTAACTGCTGTTATGAATCACTTTTCAGTTATGTCGTTTTCCTTTCTCAGCCGCATATAATTGAAAAAAGCGTTAATTTTTAGAAAACACATGGTAAGACGATGGCAGTTTTGTTTTGTTTAGCACTGTTGGTGATATGTTGCATTATTTTCTTTAAAAAACATGGACTCATTTACAGAAGATGGTGTAAGGGAATGCATATTTCACTTCTGAAAAGATAATATTATTAAATTTAATGAGATGTAGAGAACCATCGAAATATTAGATCAAAATAAAATGAAATGCTGTAATTATTTTAAGAATGTACAATATTAAATGATATTCTGTAAAAGTGATAATTAATAACAACACTTTGAATATATAAAATACTTTACTTAATGTTTCACATTAATTTTAGATTTTTTACTAAACCTATAGAAATTATCTTGGCAAAATATAAAAATAGTTTGGACATTAAATTCAAGACCGTTTTCCGATTTAAATCCTTTGATACTTATTTTTATTCGAGCAATATTTTAAATTAAAATCTAAATAATATTCGTAAAGTATTAGCAAAATATTTTTTCCCTGAGTACAAACACTCCATTATATTTCTTTTTTTGAAAATAACAAGAATTCATTTTAATGAATGATCAAAGCGAATATTAAAAATATTTTAAAGTTTTATTATTCGTAAAAAAGGGCCTCGTAATACTTAATAGAAGGAGAGTAGCATTTCACAATTAATCTCAGTATCTCAAACATTTAATAAAAATCAACAAAAATTGATATTCTAACAAACACATTGGTGTACATAAAATATTTTTTCATTATACTTTTCGTTAAATTAAAATCATTAAGAGATCTCAATTAATACTTGGAAAATCATGTCAGATTAGATTTCAATTTTAGAATTTATTTGAACTGTCGCTATTTTAATATATAAAACACAATTTTTTTCAAATAATACTTCGAAATTAAAGCTAAGTAAAATTTCTTAATTATTTATTAATTTTCAATTTTTTTAAATATACAAATATTCATCTTATATGCCTGTTTTGTCCAACTAATAAATAAAAAAGTAGCTTTATATATTAACATCCGATATCTTTGGGATCAAATTACAATTTAATATGTATTTTAATTAAATTTCGTGATCAGTAATTTATTAATTTTCTATGTATTTTAATTAGATTTCGTTTTTTCAGTAATACCCCGTTGAATTATGAAAGCTGAAACTTGTTTAATCAAGTGGCAATCCTTTAAGGAATGTTGTTTTTATTACTTGATTAAACTAACGTTTTTTTTATATTTTTTGTTACATGAATAAACCACGGTTTTGTTTTTTGCAATTTTCAGGATTTTTAATCAAAATTGCTCATAGAGAGAATTAAAGAAATATACTGCAAATGCAATATTTATATTTTCCTTCAAAAAACAAGCTGAAAATTGATATTAAGAAGATTGCTTTGCAAAATAAATCTTTACAATATTTATAATTAAATAGAATGATAGTTTTTCCATACTCCATTGAGATTTGGTTTTATTCAAAATTTGTCTTTGCCTTGACGCAAACATATTAAAATTCTATTTTTTAATTAATCTACTCATATTCATAAAAAATAAATAAGCTAATGATTTCAAACAATGCAGAACTTATTTTAAATTACTTTTCATTGCTATTAATAAATTTAATAGATTTATGTCAATATTTTATTTGAAAAGATGAAATAAAGTTGAAATAATATTTATTCTATGTACATTATAAAAAAGATTCACCTTCAAACAGCATGTAGTTAATTTTAGTATTTACAGCATCATGTGATTCGTTTCTATTCGAATAGAAAGAATGAAATATAAAAATACATGAAGTACAAAATATGAAAATATGTCAAATTGGAGGCAAAAAGAAAGCGAAAAAATATTATAAAATAAGAACTCAAGTTTTATTGAAAGATAAATGAAGCTTTTTTAACGTCATTAGCCAAGATATTACTGAATTTTTTTAAAAAGCATCATATTTTGAAATGATATGATTAACATCAGTTATTAATTTGAAAGTTTTTGTGTCTTCTGGTTTTCGTTCAGAAGTAATTGATAATAAATCTGCTTCATGAAACTTATGAATATCTAAAAATATTTCACGAATGTTCTTTTATAATTTAAATGTAAATATGACTCCGTCGATATATGAAGATGAAATGATCATTTCTTTGGTCTCATATCATCACATTTATTTTAATGTCTTCATTTAACCTGATTCACCGAAAATACATTATATATTTTAAATTATTATAAATATCATATGTACAATAATAAAAATGCATTATAAAAACACATCAGTTTTCTTGAGAAAATTTATTATGAAAGAAATACGATCTGAATGATTCATTGCATAAAATTACTTAATTTTTTCTGAAATGTATATACTGGCATTAAAACTAAATTTGGTAAGATAAATACATTTTTTTATTTTAAATTATATTTAAAATATTAAAAACTGGAAAAAATTTTTGTTTCATCTATTCGTTCAATGTCATGAATTCTAATATCCATTGCTTATTATCCTATTATACTTATTATGTTGTGATTCATAGAAGTCATGACTATAAAGGGCATTTATATGAAAGTTACAGTGAACTGTTTCATTTCATTAAAACTGATTATCGAAACAGAAGGGTTCGCCTTTAAAACAAAAGTTTTTAAGAGATTTTATCTGAAAAGAAAACATATGTACTCTCGATAGTGTATTATGGAATTTTGAAGACAACGATGCAAGTTTCAGGGCTTTTCACCACCAAATTCTATTCAAAATTGCTATTTTTTAAGAAAATAGTAAGTATCGCTGCGAAAATGGATTTAAATCTAATAAATCAGTCATAGCTTTCTTACAGAAAATAATGACCTATAAGAGGAAAACACGTGCTTTAGTACCGCGTAAAATTAAAATTTATCTTAAGACATTTTTTTGATCAATTTCTGCAAATATTTTAGCATTATTAATGTCTAAATCAAATTCAAACGGCAATTTTTTCGCAATAAAGATATTCAGCTTTGAATGCTATGATTAAAAAAAATAAAGATTAGTAAATCTACCAATTGCGTTCCTATAATAACCGTTGATACTTCATGGTAAATGATGTGCTGGGTATGGTACTTCATGGTATAAATTTAGTTATTCTAAACCCTATTTTTTAGACAAATTTAGAAACTAAATCCTAGTTATCGTGAATATGGCATGGTGGTTTCATAAATTTATCGATTAGATGCCTAGTTTTCAAATGCATATAGATTGTTTTAACCCTTTATTTACTGACGGTACTTAAAAGTACCATTTAAATCTAGCTTACATCTTTACTATAACACTATTTTTGCCGATGATATTCTAAAGAACACGGGGAATGTAATCCTAATAACATGAAGTTAATACAAGCTAAAAGTAGGAATCAAAAATATTTAATTAATAATTAA
Source organism: Argiope trifasciata (assembly GCA_026543055.1). Classification (NCBI taxonomy): domain Eukaryota; kingdom Metazoa; phylum Arthropoda; class Arachnida; order Araneae; family Araneidae; genus Argiope; species Argiope trifasciata. The sequence continues at coordinate 440,750 of JAPMOQ010048006.1, read as the reverse complement.
ACTAATTAAGATATTTTTGTTAATTACATTTTTTTTCTTGGGTTCCCAGGGATTATTTTGCCAGGAAACAAAACTACTGGTGCAAAAATGAAGTTGAAAAATTGATGGCGACATAATTCAGTAAATCAGGGTTAAGGAGAATTCAAAGAAAAACATCTAACAATTTTTTACAGTGTTTGATTCTTCTTTTCTCTTTTATTCAAAAGTTTGGCAATTGTATACCACAGGCGAAAAAGAGCATAAAGTGACGTCTGAATTATGATTAAGTCCTTCTGATTAATTCTCCTTTAAAGCCAGCGTTGATTTGAAGCTAATTTCTGTGTGAAAAACCGTGAGTCACCCCAACTTCAGTGGGAGCGTTAAGTTGCTCCTTAATGGTGCTCACCTGAACGGAGCCAAGTTTCTGTTTATGTTAAGCAGACAAGTTAAGCTATCGCTGGGCTGCAAATCGCAATCGATAGCTGCTCGGCGCAGCTGCGCTTTTCCGTTGCAGGTGTCATAAGCCAAATTTATGGCCCAATTAACAGCCAAACAAAGAATTTCAGAAATATAATTACCACCGACGACTTTTCGTGTGGAACGAAGAAGAATAGTTATCAGTTTAAGTGCTGTTCAACACGCCGAAGCTTTAGGCCCAGCAGAAATTGCACATTTTTCTCCTTTCCTCTTTCAATTATAGTTCTGAGAAACAGGTTGTTAAAGCGACGAGGAAGGGAGAGTCCTTCCCTTTTCGAGATAACAGTAGGTTTGCTAATTTGAGATAAACATGCAAAACCTTCATTTGGCGAGCAACGGAAGCGGGATGATGTATTATCTTCGCCACCAAATTTGTCACCCAAGAAATAAATAGCGCAAACTCTTTCCTTCTCATTAAATGAAATTCCTTCCACATAGCTTTTTTGGCGAGCTTTTTAATATATATATATATATATATATATATATATATATATAATACATGTGAAAGGCGGATATTCCAGGGAGACATGAATTCTGTCACATTCCCGTGCATGCTTAAGTATACGAAAAAGAAGGCAAGATATTCCATTCTTTTATTTTTTTGCCTTGACGTAAAAGGGAAAAAATGGTACTCAAATTGTCGTTTCTTCAACCGTCTGTGAATAGAAACCGTTTGAGGGGATTTAACAAGTTTTTTTTTTCTCCACCACCCATCTCTATTTTTTTTTTCTCCTTTCTTTTTCTTACAGAGTAGATAATGCTTAGATCGAAAAGGATTGATTCAACTTCGGACATCTCACAACACTTTGTTGTGAAATTGAAAACTAGGAATTTTACTCGTTCTATGTTTATTTCCTAAAAGAGACTAAAGTAAGATGTGTATTCGAATCTGTTAATGCAATCTTTGAATAAAGTTTTCCTTTCAGAAGATGTTCTAGGGGAAGAGCTGTGTTTCACTAGGCTTCTTCTTCTTAAGTTCACTTTCGTCTCAAATATTTTACTGTTTTTAGTTCACACGTAGATTCATGCTACGTCGGTGAGAAAATAAAATCTATGAGCTTCTTTTAGAAAGTATTAGGTTAAGAATAAACCATGCATCTGGGTTTCTTTTTCAGTTCGAATTTAAACTAATTACTTAAGAAAGAAAAAAATGGAATGTTCTTTTATAAAAAAAGTATTTTTTAATTCTAAAAAAATTAAAACTTTTATCTATGAATTAAAATTCTGCTATTTAATTGGTCTTTTATAATTCAATACTTCAATTAATTAATTGTTTTAGGTGTTAAGAGAATTTATAATTTTACAAACTTTTTTTCCTGTGAATTTCATTTAAAAGAAAATAAGAGACACTGCAGAAGAACATTTATTTTAGAAAATATCAATGTAGAATTTTTTAATTCATTTTTAAAGATATCCCTTCCTTGCTTTAATAATTTATCAAAAATTAACATCTTTTAAATTGCGTCGAAATACAATAGAAGTAAGCTTAACAAACCTCTATAAAAAGAAGTATTTTTTAAAATTATTCCTAATCTTTAATAATATTTTATATAGATAGAAACGAATTAAACTTGATTGCATCTTTATGCTATAGTGATTTAAAAAAAATAATAACAAGAAGATATGATTCAAATGAAACAATCAAATTCTAATGAATTTGAAATTGTAATTCACCTTCAAAATTAGCAGACTAATAAATACGTGACAATGATACGCTTTCAATTGGTTATGGAAGAAAAAATATTTTAAAAACATGGGCAAACATTCTTCACTGAAATAACTGTCATATAAGTGTATTTTCCATTAGAGAAATAATGCATGAAAACTTTATTTCTCTAATGCAAAAAAAAAAAAAACATTTTTATAAATCACAGACGTATGGTGCTCATTTTAGAAAAAAATTGAATAAATGAAAATGAACGCAATTTATTGTAATGTGCAAACTTTCTTGGACTGATTTGATGATATATGCACAGATACAAATTTATGTATGTAAATATAACATAAGTATATGTATTTTTCAAAAGAAACCTCGCGATATTTCTTTTATGCAAGTCTTTGAAACAAGAAAATATTCCAGAGCAGAATACTTATAAGGGGAACTAAATGATATTTTCTACCAAATTATTATTGCCTAATACATTGAAATTATTTTTTGAAGAATACATGCATTCTTGAAAAACTCTCTGCACTCATGTCTCATTGTTATAGAAAGTGATTAATTTCTAAAACCTTAATGTCACAATAGCATGCTTAACAATTGAAAAATAATTTATTTGTTTGTTATAAGTATAGTGTATCACAATTACTTAAAGATCATTTATTCATTTAAAATGAAATAAAGGCATTACATTTCTATAAAATTCTATTCACAATTATAAAAATTAACTCTGTTTGTTTTTAAAGAAACAGTTTTTAAAACATTGCTTGTATTTAAGACCATTTTCAAAATACAGAGTATAGATTTATTTTAAACAAAAGAATGTGTTTATAATGCATAGTTTTAATATATTTATTTTAAAATAATCAGTATATTGAGTTATAAATACGACGTATTCACTGGAAATCCTTGGAATATTACATCATTTTTTTCTTCGTGATTTAAATTAAAAATATAAAATATATTTCATGATAAATAGACTATGAATAAATAGAGTATAATGTAGATCATTCATATAAAATATAAACACATGTTTCACCAATTTTTTATTGCCAATAAAATGTACTTGTTTCAGTCTTTCTAAAATGAACTTCCACCTTGTTTTCAAAAATTGAAATCATACACACAAGCATATGTATGTAATACATATAATAAAAGTATATGTATGTAATAATAATACACATACACATGTGTATTATGCAATTATTCGTAATGATTCACAGAGAAAATTTCGTTTTATTTAATTAATTAATTTAATTAGTATGCACTTCATTTATTATTTAATACACTTGAAATCGCTCTCTACTTTTTCTAATTATTAATAAGAACATAGGAAATTTTTCTTACTGAATAATATATGTTAAATTTTTTTAAATTTGTTTTTCAGGATGAAATTTTGCTTGGTTTTACATACCTTGATTAGTTTTCTTAAAAATTATTACTATCCCAATATCATTCAATAATTCCACACACACAATTGATATTTGCAATTATTTTGTGAATATGTTTTTCAAAATTATCTTATCAAAATTTTTTAAATAATTTTCAAAATTAGGTGTTTTACAAATTTTGAAAATTTGTTTGGTCAAGAGAATAACTTCAAAGTTCAAGAATAAAGGAGTTAGATACATAAATAGAAAAAAAATTAATGCACGCGTTACATTAATTTTCTTAGAAACCGTTTCCATTTCTAAAATACATAATGGGACAGACACAAAAAATATTTTCTTTTGTAAAAAGACTCCTAAAAAATACGATATAATACATTTTTGGAATTAGGGCTTTTTAAACTTAAATGAATTTAAAATACAGAAATCAGTAAATGAATGACAGATTGAAATATATGTATACGAAATAAACTGTAATTTCTGAGGAAATTCTAAATATAATCGGAATATAATTAATTTTTATAGTGAATAATTAAATTACATTTCTTAAAAATGCTATATTTTATGAAATTTTTAAGAACAGAAGCAAAAGTAAAGATTAAATTCTCTGAGGTGATTATTGATTTACCGACAGAAACAGAAACAAATTATGTTCAATTCTTATTACTTTAGTTATATTAAGGACCCGTAATAAAGCAGCACTAGGGCTATTTTGGGATGGACCTCGTAATTTTGAACTACGGTCAGGTGACGAGAACGACACCTGAACTGGCTACATCCTCCCTACACGACACCAGTCAGAGGACGTTTGAATCGACGGGTTTAACGGGCAAGACACCCCGTCACACGACGGTTCTTCGGTGGAATCGAGTCTTGAACCTAAAACCATCTTGTTCTGAAGCTGAGATTTTACCACCAGACCACCACGGTCCCATATTATATCTTCAATTACTGTAATTTATAATTATATTTACATATAAGAAAAGAATGCTTTTTTTAGTATTAAATATTAAATAAATCATTTTGATGTTTTGACTACAACGAAGTTCTTAATTTTTTTGCATAAAGAAATTTAGCAGTATTTTACCCGAAATTTTTAAGATATTAAAAACTTGATTTCAACAATATTGAAAGAATCTATGTATTGCTCTCATTTTGAAAATATATCAACTTCAATCAATTTCAGAAATAGTTGAACAAGAAATTCTATATCATATTAGTATATTGTTATTACCAGGCCACCATTTATCGCAGTCTGCCGTATTCTTAATATCATTCTTTAATAAGCGACTAATTTCCAGTATTTGGCCTTAGCCAATTGACTAACATATGATATAAGACTAATTCCATAAGTGGGATTTTTATAATAAAGAGCATGATAATATAAGAAAAATCAATCTAAAATTTCAAACACCAAGACAAGAAGAATACAGTTAATTCACTATAAAAAGTTCAAGAGCAATTAGGATACAATAGATAAATTAATATATTTTTAAAAATATATTCACAAATAATATAAGTCTGTACGTCATCACTTTTATAAAATGATTAAAACTATTGCCTTCTGTTACTTAGTTAATAATGATGATCAAATATTTACAATTTTGCATTATGAAACTTAATACTTTATGATTAAAATAATTATAAATAAAGTAACTGATATTTTTTATATTCGGAACTGTATAATTTTTCAAAAAAAGCACTTTCGGATATTCGCTCGTGTTTTCAGTTTTGACTGAAAATCAAAATCTTTTTTTAAAAATTATCCGAGAACAAATTTTTTTTATATTCTCAAAACAGTTTTCAATATATACAATAATTGTATCGATACGATAAAACAATAAAAATGGAACAACAAACAATATTATAAATAAACAATTTCCATTTTCTTAAATATATTACTTAAATTTGACTCTTTTTACCATAAATTATGTGGTTTTGGGCAATATTTTTTGGATGAATATATCAGTTTTCGGTGGTAGTTGTACAAATTTAGATAATTCTGATTTACTAAAGAATCTTTATTTTCCCACGATGCCGTAATATTTGATAATAAGGAATAAATAGCATTTAAAAGTTATTTATGCTAAATATTATTCTGATAACAATATCTCCAGATTAGTTAAACGCTTTCAGATTTGAAGGAACATTGAAATTTGTCAATTCCGCTGCATAGCAGATCACAGTAGATGATTATCAAAGTGAATGTAATGAGAAGTAATTTTTTAAAAAATGAACATTAAAAAAGAAGCACCTACCAATCTAGAAAGTTTTGAAGAAATGACCTTTTTCAACGTACAGAATTTAAAAAAAAAAATTAATTACACTCATTTTCTCTAAATGCGGTTTTCCAAAAATTTTCAGTTTTTACTCAAGATTATTAAAATACTATTAAAAATATATGCTTGAAATTTTGAAAACGCTTTTTGGAGGAACTTCAAGGACAATTATAATGTTATGCATCTTTTAACTTGGAGAAATTTTTCCGAAATCTCAAAATAATTATGACTTTGAGCTAAAAATCTTGTAGTTTATTAGAATTTTTTAAAATTTCTAAACTTTGGATCAGTTTGTAACTTATTTTTCATATAAAAGTCATTCGAAAAAAAAGGGAAATCTTGCTTCAAATATCACTAACTATTTTAAAAAACAGTCTACGAATGTAATTGAATGTCTTATATAAATAATAAATAAATTTATTTAATTTTCATTGAAAAACTGAATTTCAGAATAACTTTTTTAATTACATTTTTTATATTTTTTAATCTTATATATAAAGATATTTGTTGCTCATAAAAAATATGAAATGCAATATCAAATATTAATGAAATTACTATTTTTTATGTAACGAAAGAAATTCATAGAATCAAATTACTTTCTGAAACCTAAAATCTAAACTTAATATGAGTGACAAAAACTTCTTATTTGCAAATATAAAAATTTCCGAATTGATTTAATTTTCCCTCTAATACAATTAATATGCATTATATTTCGTAACATCTGTTTTCATTAAAACCTGAATGGTAAATTAATTTCAAAACAGTTGCGTAAAAAATGAAGTATAATAGCGAAAAAAAAGTATTTGGTAGGAAGTAAAAAAACTTATGAATGCTCAAGATAGACACATTTATTACAATACGTGTATAAAAAATTTGAAAAACGATTCTTTTTTCACAAAAAAAGCAGAAACTCGCAAGTCAGTTTAAGTATCCATCTCTTGTAACTAATATACAAGTTTTAACACCATGTTTATTTTTATTACAATCATGGAAGAAGCAGGGAAATTAAAATTAATTTTAAAACTGCCGTAAAAAAAGAAAGCTGAAATTTGAAAAAGTAACAATATGGAACAATAAAAGTAACAAATGGAAATTAAAATGTAATAAATAGAAATAAAAAAAGTAACAAATGGAACAATAAAAATACTTTTTAAAGCATACACTTTTGTAATAGTATTGGTGAAGTAAGTATTTAAATTCTTTGTCAAGTGAGGTAATTTTCTTCAATTGCTAATTATTTTCTTAAATTATTTTTTCTAATATTATAACAATAATTATTTTATAATTAATTGGATAGCTTTTCAGAGCAAAAATAATCGAAAAGTATGAATATATTCGTAGTAATTAAACTTCAAAATTTATAACCGTATTTATGACCAGTTCATTCCTTATTAAATGAATAAATTAAGTAGTGATAGAAAAAAATAAAAGTTCATTTTTTTATCAACATTCTGATGTAATTTTAAAGTCTTCCTTTCTTTTATTGAAGTAAATTTCATTAGGTTCATAATTTCTAAGTTTCATATTTTGCTTGTTTTTCAATCTATTGCAAATGTTTATTGTATGTTTCAAAACTCGGTGTATAACTAATAAAATCGATTAGGAAAATGGCCGGCATGGATAATATAATTAAAAGACTAACGTTTCAATAGTAGATGTACAATTTGTTATTTCAAACAGATTCGAAATCTACATTGAATAAGTAGAGATTTTTATTTGCTGTAATTTAAAAAAATACAGAAATAGCCAAAGTTGCTATAGTTTCTCTTTATTCTACAAATTAAAATGTAATTAAACATTATTGATATACGTCTTTTCATTTCATAATATCTAAAATATACAGCAAAATATTAATCACGATATTTTGAAGAATCATGTCAAGTAATTTGTAATATCAGAAACTAAAGCAAAAATGTTTGAGTTTCATTCTTTTATTTACTAAACGTATTCTGTTATTTTCGTCAACGATCTTTTATATAATATTTAAGCTATTTAAATTATTTATACATGTAAGAAAGATAAACAACAATTTCAAAGATAGATAAATAAGAATAAAAAAAGAATTAAATGCTGCACATTTTACATCGGTGAAATCCATCGATTCAGTGTTACTTAAGATATCCAAAAGCATCAACAGTTTTCTCATGTCCAATACCCAAAGCTTGATTCCGAAATGAAGAAAAAGAAGTCTGACATAAAATCATTCTTTAACTCCAAATAGTACTAGTTTTATTCCATTCCAAGCCTTAAACCAATTGGAATAAATGATTCGCCTTATAAGAGAAATAGTTGCTCCGTGTGATGTGTGTGGAGTTCGCTTTCGACTTAAGCTATGAATTAAAAGTAAAGATCTGAACAGAGAGAAATGACCTGGGCACCAGGTGGAGAAATGCTTTTGCTTTCGGAATTGATCGAAGAGAAGGGTGAAGATGCTTTCCAAATGTCGATCCCCTAATGATCGCAGTATTTAGAACGGTTTTCTCTCCCACCCCCAACTGCACTTTCCGAGACGGATTCTGTGAAATGGAGCGATCATGCCGGCCTCTAAATTTCAATCAATGTATTTTCGCATTTTATTTGCTCTAAACAGTTGCTGGATAATGCGAATAAGATGGGACCACGTTTGACTCTGAATGTGCTAATGGATCTACTGGAACTAGTAGTGGTTGGAAGCTCTTGGCAGGGTTGTTCTCGGACGAGGGGGAAGATCTTTAGTTGATGGAACTGAAGCGATGAGTTCGTAAAATGAGACATTAACGGAAATAAAAAAATAAATAATCTGTTCACGAAATAATCTGTTTTCCGAATTTATCCTGGTGTATTGAAGTAAATATATTTTATATGAATTAAAATTATTCTAACCCGAATAATTAGTTTTTCTACTGATTAAAACTTTATTTATTGACAAATTTTGTTTTATCAATACTTGTTATTGGTAATTTTATTTTTAATTTAAATTATTTTTCTGAATGAAGCATGGAGTATTTTTCAATAATTAGATGCATAAGTGGTAGTTTAATTTCAATGTTAAATTTACTTGAGAACTATTTCCCAATAAATGGTAGCATATTGCTGTTCAAAAATTTTTAAAAAAAATTCAGATTCTATTAAAATCTAGCAAGTAAATGCAACAGGACGTTGGAAAAGTAGCATTTTCCTTAAAAGAAGAAAGCATAGCTACATTCTCAGTACTTTATTCTGCAAATGAGGGCTAAATAAATTGTGTCTGGAAAAAGTCAAAAAAATTATGTCAATAAATTCTGTCTAAAAATTATGTCTGGAAAAAGATGTATTTCCCAAAATTTAATCTAGAAAAAGATTTTAAAAGTTCTACATATCAGAAGATCGAATTTACTTAAATGAAAAGTATCCGTATGAGAACAGAGAAAAGTACGTTTGTAAATTACAATGCTTCTGATGAAACGAAAACAAATCCTGCGTAGCTTCTGTATAAACAAGAAAAAAAATATTCTCTCAAATTCTGAGTGATGATTTTGTTGAAGAATATTAATGGAAGGATCTAAAACTAGATTCAATAGCTTCAAATATTTTTAAACAAATATTTGAACCAGGTCAATGCTTTCCAGAAATTATAAAAATTGAGGTACTATCTTTTGGAAACACCATTTATTTCTTTCGTAGAAATGACGTATCATAAATCTTTTCGAATGGTCTTCAAAATAGTTTGTAAATTAGCTATAAACGGACAGTTGAAAGTTAATCATCATTTTTAAGCTATTGCTTTTAAAGTTATAAAACTAAAAACGAAAGTAATTTAAAGTACCAGCAGCTCTATATCATTTTCTAATTAATACCCTATTGTTCTTTTAGAACCAATTTTTTGCCAAGAATCTTGGATCATATATATATATAAATCTATCTATCTATCTATCTATCTATCTATCTATCTATCTATCTATATATATATATATATATATATATATGATGTATATTGATGTATTCTGATGTATATGTAAGAAAAAATATGAAATAATGACAAGTCAAATAATTTAACCTAACCTAAAAACGATACATCTAAAAGTATAAGCATATACGAAAAATATATAACATAAATATAATTTAATGGTAAAAACGCACAACTAACGTAAAAAGAATTTATTTACATAGTATACCAAAAATAAAACAAATAGAAAATCAAGTCCGGTCAAATCCATTTTATTCACTGATCAAGACTGAAATAGCTACGACAGTATTATACACAATTTTTTTTAATTAAAACACATTTGTCAACGTCATTTGGCACAACGAACATGCCTGTCTTTCCTACGCCAGTTGGGGTAACGCAATGCAGATTAGAAATTTTTCATTTCCTTTATTCTGTTCTCTTTAAAATTCAAAGTGCTTCAGAATGACACCGAAAGATCGATTCATTAACAGCATTTAATTTTAAATACATCAAACTCAAAGAAAATAAATAGAATCAGTTGAAATAATCGGCCAAAATTCTTCTATGCCTAACCTTAACCTGGGAAGAAAAAAACTGGATCCTTACTCATCTTTGGAGGGATTTGGGCTCAGCTCTTTGGTGTGAAAGTTAGTTTTTAATGAATAAAAAATGAACCACTCAATTTACCGAACACTCAGTAGTCTATGTTACATATTGTTACGGATTCCTACTTTAACCAGTCGGGTTCGTTTTACTCGTATAGTGGGTGTGTACGGTGTGAGAAGAAGAAGATCACAACACAACGATCAGTCCTTTAGTAGAAGACAGAACGCAGACGACGTTTATTTACAGGACGAAGACAGGCCAATACATAGACGACAAATATTTACAGCTCACCTATGTACAGAGAACAACCATATAAAGCCGAGACGAACACACAGAACAGCACACAGCAATACTCTACTATAGACAGTAGACCACAATAACAACAGTAGTCCACAGGCAAAAATTCCGTAGTGGCAATGTCCACAGCTCACAAAGTGGCTAGACAGGATTCAGCAGGAGAGGCAATCTTTACAAGATTATGTCTACACGTAGATCTCTCCCGAAGAGGCCGAATTCACTCTTCTGCCTCTTCTTGTCTTTGCTGCCGTCACACTACTTCGCACAACGGGACTGCTCCTAAATTCAGGACCGTTCAGTTCCCGACGACGACCAACGGGCTACGACACAGGCTTTGTCTGAAAACACCATACAGCGATTCAGCAATCCTCAATTCAGGACTCCTCGGTTCAGATATCTCTATTTAGGTCTACTCGGTCGACCACCGCCGTATTCCGCTCAGCTTCCGAGACCTCTCAGTTCAGGTCTTCTCGATTAATCACCACCGCTCTTCTTGTCTTCTCCCTTGATTCAACCAGACCGTCCAGCTTCAACTTGATCCCTTCTACAATGCAGACTGCCACTTCAAACAAATCTAAAACTTTTTTATATTTTTGATAACAATTATACCACAAGAAACATAAATCAGATTTTACAAAATGTTTTTGTTAGTTTCATCTCATTTTCAAGTTTTTCAATGTTTATTTATTTTTTGTCTTTAAATAAGAAGTATTAAGATGTGGGATAATAATAATAATAAGACTGATGATTAAGAAGGAATAATTTCGAAATGCATCGAGATGATAATAAATATAAAATAAAATATTTACATATTCAGAGATTTTTCAACTCATATATGTAATAAATTTTCCTAATCCCTTTAAAGGATGCACACCTAATACTAATTCAAATGTATATATTCACACAGGATGAAAATTAATTGTAATTTGTAAACAACTTTTGAACTGCATTTAAAATTTTTAATACTCAAAAAGTTTAACATTTTACATAATAACATTTTCAAGTAATTAATATATATAAAAAAAATGAAAAATAACTTTTTTTCTAAAATTAGATAATCTTAAACCAATTTTTTTGTTAAATATGTGTTCATTTAATCTGCAATATCAATATGTTGGTCATGCTTAATCATACCATTTTTCATTAAGTGTTACTAACCCATTTAATATATATATATATATATATATATATTATAAATAACTTTCTGCATCCATGATTAGTCATTTATCAATTATCAGATGCCACGTTCCGTTGTGTTATCAATTATTTAAAAGAATTTCATAAATATAAATTTAAATAATTGCTTTAATAAAACGAATCAAGGTGAAATAATAAATAAATTAAGTCAGTCAGTCAAATCCATTTGTAAATAATTTAATAATACGAGACATGAAGCTTACTATTTTCCTTAAAAATTTTCAACATTGGCTAAGACGTAAAGAAAACTCCTATCTACCAGTTACTTTGATGCATGCATTTCACCAAACACGCAAAAGATCACATCTCAATTTATAGATTATTTCATTCTAAACAAGATGTGCGTTATAGTTTATTGCTATTCTTTCCTAGTTTACTTACAACACACTTGAGCCTATTCACATGATTGTTACGATGCTGTTGTGTCAAACAAGCTATTCCTTCTCTGCAGTTCTGGCATCGATGCGAAAACTACAGACATCATGTCCCCTATGGTGTCACTGAGCACTTAGTTAAAGGATATTGTCTCTGTTTTCTCCCTTATAGCTGTGACTTTTTTTTCCTTCCCCTGTCTTATTATTTTTCTTTCTTCTATCAGAGTTCCTTCTTTATCTAGATGAGCAAGTATAACAGAAAAGAAAACATTTCTAGCCATGGATGAAAAGGAAGAAGGTTATTACCTGAGGATAAAAGGGATTTTAAATGCCAACCTTTATTTGTACCATCTACGAAGTGGAGTTTCAAAACCCAGCATGAAAGTCGGATAATTCTTTATTTTGCTCCAGGGAGATTTTATTTTATCAATAGTTTTGAGCACCTTTTCTAAACATCCATCAAAATACAAAATCTTTTCTTATTGATAAATGAAAGTTCATTAAGTGAACTCCCGGAGAAGTTTTGGACACATATGGAGTCAATCATAATGGTAATTTCTAAAAAAGAAATATTTTGTGGAACTGTATTTTTGAAAATGAAATTCGAATTTAAAGAGGTTTTTATCTATATACGGCGCACAAGGTAACAAATAAACTACTCGGTCAACCATTTCTGACATATTTTGAGGCATTTTTCAGATGCAAATTTTTAATAAAAAATTTTACGTATCACGTTTTTATAAAAAATGTGAAATGCGCTTACCAAAAATACAATTTAAAATTCTTCTCAAAGTTTTAAGTTGATGATAAAAGCTTAGAGTTGCTCAAAACAATAAAACCTGGTGTAATCTGGATATATTAAACTATGTTTTTGAAACTGAATGAAATTAAAGAGTTGAAAACTTTCTCTACTACCTGTTATTCTGTTGAAATTTCAAAAAAAAAAAAAAATGTATCAGAATTGTATCATATATTTTGAATTAGAAATTAAACAAGGTGAACGAAGAGTTTTGGAAAAAATGAATGTTTTTTTGTATTTAAGTGTTTTTTAAGTATACAATGGATTTTAAAATTTATTATTCAATAAGTTTTAGTTTCCAGTCACTCATGAATGATATGACGTTAATGAATAAAACAAAATATTAGGTTAAAATTTGCAAATATGCATAAAATAATGCATATTTGAAACAGTGCATTTTTTAAATTATTATTTGTTAAAAAATTATTTTTACCATAAATATAAAAAAGAAAGAATTATTGAAAGCCTATTTTTTGAATTAATAATAGCATAAATACAAAAATTAGAAGTTTAGAGTTAGTACATCATTAAAAACAACATCTGAAAATTGAAAATTTTGCTTTTATGAAATTAAATTTCGCTATTATTTGGTCCAAGAACAATAAAAATATAGTTGAAACTATAAATGGAATCATTATTTAATGAGCGATAGCAATTTTGAATGATTTAAAAATTCATACAGTTAGAAATGCGTTAAAAAAGAAAGAAATATATGCAAATAGCTTTGGTCTTTTTTCATGGATCCATCTATATAATAATCAGCATGTCACAAATCATATTTGTAACACGTAATGTAGCTGCTCTGTATGATAATTAAATATGGGTTTTCAAGCATTATTTAATCCCAAATGAGTAAAAAATCTAATATCACAAATTGTATTATTTTTTAAATAATCAAGTATCACTAATCAAAAAGAAACTGCAAGCAATGAACATTTTTATTTATTTTTTTGAGAAAAAAATCGAATTTCTTGTCTCTTAAATTAACTCAGAATGTTTTATCCACTATCTCATTCTTAAAATCTAATGGACGTATTAAGTAAAAAATTAATCTTTTGCAAGCAAAGTTTTCAATAAGATTTATTCCAAATCAGGAAAACAGGTCATTCTTATTCAATAATAATGTAATATAATATACTATATTATTCAAAACTAAGTACCTAAGATAAAATTTTTAGAAATCCCGAAATATCACAAGGAATTTTCCATGATCTCAGGAAGTTCATGGCATTTTGCAAAAGACATGCAAAATATGACAATTTATCTTAACTTCCATCAGTTGGTTTGGCATCAAATGTTTTTCTTTAGTTTGATTCCGGTGTTCCCTCATAAATCTTTAATATGCAAACATTTATAATGTCCCATAGAGGTTTAAACTATAATTAAATGCATGCAGAAGGAATCGCAGATCTTCTTTCATTTCACTAATAAAAGTTTGGATAAAAGATTCTTTTCTACCGATGCAAATTCCCCCCACCCTTAAAATGTGTACCTGCAAAAGAATCGGAAACTATATTACTAAGTGGAAATCCTGACGGAAGTTTTTGCAACGAATCCAATTAAGCAAATCCAATTAACTCCAGTGAACGTTTAGATTAGTTTCGACAAAAGGCGGAGAAGCAATCTCAGTGCCTTCTGGCATTAATAGCTGGCTAAGAGAAGAAAGCACAATAAGTCTTATCAGGCGGGGTTAGTCACGTTTACCTCAAATCTCGCTACTCCTTCTTCCCTTGCTAAGAAAGAACAGTTCTGGAGAGTAGACAATAGGGGCCGTTCACGGAAGAAGCACCAGCTGCTGAACAATGGCGGTTCAATAAGCAGAATGAAGGCAACGGCGAAAAGTGACGGATGCCTTCTATTAGCGCTGTCATAATTTCCCAAGCTAAGAAATGATCATCATCCCGATAACCGCTTCGACTCAGATCAACAGAAGGATACGCTGAAGGAGAAGAGATCCTCGCTGATGGTAGGAAGGACTTGGAATTAAAGTGGGAAAAAAGGGGTTAACGAGATTGGATTGGATGCGCTACCGGAAATTTGTTTCCAGCTGAAAGATGCGGAAGGTTGGTGCTGAGAATCCAGCACAGTTTTCAGAAGGATTTGTATTCGCAATATCTCGCCCCTCCCCTCCTTTAGCATTTTACTTATTCTATTTTTCGGGCCATCTCCTTGATTTATACCGTCAATAAGCAGCAAAATGAGAAAAATAGATGAAAGCTCGCTTCTTTTCTAGAAATAAAAGTCTTCTAAAAAGAAGAAAAGTAGAAGAATCAAATGTAGCTGTACGTTTACGAACATGTGGCCCAAATGAATTACCTCTGATCCTCCCTAGCGTAAACTATTAGAATGCAAGAAAATTTGCCACAGTGCATTATTTATGTGAAATAGACAACAAATCAAAAGGTTTATTAAGGATTATTTTTTTCTAAAGAAGGTTTCTTATTTTACTGAAAACAAGAAAATTGAGGTTCTTTAAGCAACTATTGTGTGATTTAAAGGGACTTGATAAATTCCTGTCCATTTAAGAGTGTAAGTTTCATTGAACACAAATCACATATAGTAATAGTTTCTTTATCAAATTATTCTGATTAAGTTATTTCTACGTATGTAATATCAATATTTACATACCTACTAAAGAAAAAAGTTTAATTCAAATTCACAGCAGAGAAGTAAATTTGACAGAGAAACATTACTCATGAAATAGAACATTTAAAAAAAAAAATTAATTATAAGAATGTTTTTCAACAAGTTTGTTGTAAGAATTTTGTAAAAGAATAAAAAATTTTTGCTTATTTTATTAACTCTTAACCTCCTAAAGTATTAAGCAGTAAAAACTTCAAAATTTTAAAACATTATGTTGATTTTTGAGTTAAATTTTTGAATTAGCTTATTAATTTATTTAGTGTCTGATAAAACAAATTTTACTGTTTTATGACTATATTTTCTATTATAATTTTTTTTATAATTATTATATGTTTCATTAATTATTTAAAATTTACTTATATGCTTCCTTTAGAAACTATTGAAATATTTCATTGAATGATGCTTCATTTCTTGCTGAGAAAACAAATGTCAAATTACCGTAGATAATTAAATATAATAGGAAAAATGCCATAGATAAGTAAATAATGAAATTGTCTAAATCGGTATTATTCTATTCGCTTTTTAAAAAATATTCACATTTTTCAATTGCACATTCTTTTTTATAAATTATCAATTTCAATGGCACAATTTAATGATCAGCATAGGAAAGCCCCAAACTCACATTCAAAGATATTACAGAGTGCGCCTGAGATACCAGGATATCATTTCGAAATTCCTCCCCTTTCCTTTACGTAAGATTGCTCAAATACCCGACACACGTGCTCTATTCTTTGCAGATGGGAGCTGAAACAAATTTTTGAGACAGGGAGGTTCTCAGAGAACACTCAAATGATACCCGAATGTACATTTGCTTTGCCTTTAGCTAATCAGGGATCTCTTTTGTATATCAATCTCTAAAGAGCACGGGTTGATATTACAGTTTTGAATGAACGGGGTTGATGGTCTTTGTTGTCCTAGTATAAAAACAGTTGAACTTGAATAATATTAAGGATAAGATGGCTAAATCAAATGTCCAAATCCTATTTGGCAGTTTAAAATGTATGATTTTAACGTTTAACTATTTGGAACAAGATTTTTTTGGAGGGTTTTCAAATATATCCGTCAATTTTTCTTTTACACAATGATCAGTTATACCATATATAAATTGCATTTGATATAATTGCATCAAGTTAATACAAAAAAGAAAATTATTTTAATAAACATTTTTAGTTAAATATGACTGTGAATCTCTCAGCGCACGAAATTATTTATAAGGGATACAATAACATATTAGAAAGAAAATTTGGATTCAAATACTTTATACATGAAATACAGCACATTGGATTAAAAAAACAATATCCCATCAATAAGAGTAAATGCATAAGTGTTGCTATATTTTTACTACTATTGTAATTTAGAAACAAATTGTCTTCAGATAGAAGATACTGAGATAAAAATACGATAATATTGATATAACACACTTTCTGAATATCAATATTTTTAGTAAAATAAAATATCTAAACATACAACATTTTAAATGAAAGATATTTGTTACTTAAAGAAGAATATTTTTCGACATTTACTTTATTTTGACTGGTATTTTTAAAAATACTTTTTCCTATTTCAATCAATAAAGAAATGCTGAAATGAAATATATACAGACGTATCGATCACACATGTAATCAATAAGATGTCACTTTTAATACATCGCATGTGAGCTGTAGAAAATAAAATATTCACTTATATAAACACATATATATAAGATAATTCATAAACATTGGAAGTGACCACGGTTAAAGAACTGATATTTTTATTTTTATCCTTTTCTCTATCCGGTTTTTGTTATTAGGCAGTTGTTTTATCGCAGAAAGAAAAAGAACTCCTTGAAAAGGGTCAGTCTATCACAGGATCTTCCAAGAATTTTCTCGCTAGTTCAATACATTGTGCCGCATAGAGACTTCTGAGGGTCTGATGGGGCCTGTCAAAGGACGTGTGAAGACTCTGAGGGATAGACTCGTTAGACGCTGAGAGGTAGACAAGAAAAGATGTTGAATGCCAGTCACGTGGTCAGAGTCTATTGTTGCTATCGGGAATCATATGATGTCTCCCTCTTTTCAAATTATCTTTTTTTTCTCGTGGTGGTTTTCTCTCTTTTCCTCAATTGTTTTATTATTTCTGTTGTTATTTTTACTAAAGGAAAAGAAGTACAGAGCTAAAAAGAATAACAAAGAGAGCGCGGAGTGACAAAAAGCACATCTTCAATCGTAGATAATTTGCTTTGTTCAAGCAGTTGTATCGGCGATCGGCATTTTCAGGACGCAAAGACTGATTGCAGTAAATTGTGGGAATGAAGAGGAAAAACAAAAGCTCGAGAAATAGTCCTAAATTGATTCAGTTTCAGAATGCAGCTGGAATTTCAAAATATCAGATACTCTGTTTCGAAGTAAAGCTATTCAGCAGAAAATTTACTATTTCAAAATGATAGTCGAGCAGATACTTTTACAATTATTAGGTAATAAAAACATTTTTTCCTTGAAAATTATAAAGGAAATCTAATTTTTGCAAGATAAATTATTCAATAACATTATATGTATTTTAGTCAAAATATATAAGGGGTTTTAGAATATAAAATTTATATTTATAAAATATAAAAATTTAGCTAGAATATCTTTGAGTTTTGAAGAACTAATTGGGAGTCGTAACTTGAAGGTAGTTTGATGACAATTGCAAATATAATGTCAGGGCTTTTCATCTTGAAGTGCTCACTAACTCAAAGGAGATGACTTGATTGAAACTTTAGAAGAATCGCACCTTGAACCTATCACATTCTGTCTCGAAGCAGCTACAAAAACATAGGATACTCCCCTATCCACAGCTAAAATTATATGAAGGAATACAGGAATTTTTGATTCGCTAACGGTGTAAGATTCAATCAGTAAGGAAATCACTTTGTATTGATCTTGAAGTACTTTCAATACCTCAATACTAATGTTTCATAGAATTGTTCCGAAGCAAATCACGCCCGAGGCTTACTTACAATTCACATTCCAAAAGAATTAACAATATATTTTAGAATTTCAGCTGTATCATGGAAAAGTTGATATGAGTAGAGTGATGTAACTTCAAAGAAATAAAGTTTATTATTAAGCAAAGGCCACCTATGGTTGTAAATTTATAATCAATTATAAACCACCTTCAGTTATCAATTTTTTATCAATTATAAACTAACTTTAGTTATCAATTTATTATCAATTATAAACCACATTTGGTTATCAATTTATTATCAATTATAAACCACCTTTGGTTATCAATCTGTTGGTTAAAATTTTTGACGGTATTTTCAATCAGTTAACAATATCTATTTTCTCTCTTGTAATTACTGTTTTGAATTTAAACGTTATGAAGTGTTTGGTAACTTAACCACTCATTTTTTTGCTGAATCAGTTTATAATCTTTTAAAAGGAAAACGAAAAATTGAAGGAGTATAATAATTAAACATTTCACCAGATTGCTCATTAGAATAAAAAAATTTAAAAAAAATTAAAATAGTGATGCTTTTTTTTTGGGGGGGGGGGCTTTCAAAATTACAATGGGGTAGTAAGAAAGTGAAAGGGAAATCAGAAAATTGGAATGTTTAATACAGTTAACGAAAAAATAAAGCATTTCATTTCAAGTGCAATGAATAAAAAAAGGTAATAACTTTCATTTACATTTTCTGTAATCTTTACATCTACATAATCTTTATGTGTCTATTTTAAGACGCAATAAAATATAAATAAAAGAAAAAATAAGAAACGATTCTGTTTCTTAAAAAAATATGAAAACAATTTTTGAAAAATAATAAAATTTTCACCTTTTGTTTTTATATGTGATAAATATATTAGCATTTTACCCAAGTAATTGTGCCAATTGTAATTTGTATACAAGTATCTAAAATTAGATTTCAGATTTTTATATAAAGTTTTTAGGTACAAAATCAGGAATCAATCCATAAGTTTCAAATAATACTATTATTAATAAAAGTACAAAACGTAATGAAATTCCTAATCATGAAACGCAATGAAATTTCGAGTAGAAATAAAAACTCAATTAATATTTAAAGAGTATTTCGGTAATTTTTACAAATGCTATTTCGTAACTATAATCACATATAAATTATCATTATTCCAAATTTAAATGGTAAAATAAGCTATGTAATCATAAAAGTACACGAAAAAGGAAATTTCAAATATTCAATTAAACCGCAACAGTGTTTTAGGAATGAGTGTAGTTTTTGTAGACATCTAACGATTATATTTTGTATCATACAACTGCAAAAATAATTAAATAAAAATGAAGTGTTTTTAAAATTAACATCCAAAAACAAGCAGGGATTTTAATGCATTGCTTAAACTATGGCAAAACACTAATAAAAAAGGGAAGTGGGTTGAAAAATACGTTAACTCATTAAAAGAGCTGAATTTATCACCATTTTAAAGGTATCTCCTTTTATTGTTATTAGAGAGAGAATATCACTTAAATAAAAAACGAAATTTAAATATTTATATTTAAATGAGCGGTTTTTGTATTTAAGCATGAGCGTGTAAAATGAATTTCTTACGCAATCATACTTTAGGTATTGAAAACCTTATAAATATACTGATATCTAGAGAAAGACCTTTTATAAGAAGAGGAAAAACATTATACACGATACACAAATTTCTTGAAATATACAAGATATACAGGGTATAAAAGGAAAGTATATCATTATATGTTTTCTAAAGGAAAAAGCAAAATGACAATTAGAATTTAATTACAATATTTTCTAAATAATCAGAAGAATTTGTCCGCAGATAAAGTCACAGTCGAGCAGTCATAACCAGATTCTTCAAGAAAATTTAAAGTAAACGTCATCACATTTGTATAAGCGACACAAGAAGAAACATTTATCTTAATAAATTGTATTTGGTCTTAAATTCCCCTTTTACATGTTCCATAGGACTGAGTTCAGCTGACAGCATAAAATACTTTATTCAATACATCTTTTTACTTTCAAGGAGATCTTTAACAAACACCACATTATGACATTGAGCGTTATCATGCGTGAAAATGTAATAAATCCCTATATCGCTTCAAACACTACGCGCATGAGTCAATAAAATAATGTACTATTATATTTGTATAATATCGTTATTATCGTGTACTTTTTCAAGATGTTAAGCTGCATGCATCGAAATAGTACATTTTCCCCCTTTATAAATGTTTAAAGTCTAACATCACCTCATAATGATAACATGACAAGTCAGTGGAACAACTGGCAGTTCCGTGTTCATAGATGTGCCTTGAATCGGATGATGAACAAAATCTGGTTTCATCCATGAATAGAGCATTTTCAGGCTGCAGATCGGTCTTTATGATATGTAAGCAAATGCATTGAACGGCCGATTGGGGTCTTTCGGTATTGATAGAGTTAGAATTTTAATGTAATTACAATAACATTAAAATTTCTTTCGACATAATAATACAGTACAAAATTAGAGTATTAAATTATGTAATTTTGCTATAAATTCCGTAGTTTCGGCGGAATAAAATGAATAAATTATGCGTTTAAAGTCACTTTTGTGACAATAATACAAAATTTAAAGTAGTATTTTTTTTCTAGAATGCTCGTATGAAATAATATTTTTATATATAACATTCCTTGAATTAGCATAAGGAAACGATGTCATTTACCCTATTGGATAGTTATAAGTTGAATTTTTGTCTATAATCTCACTTTGAAACAAAAATAATCTACCCTAATATTCAAATATCAAATTCATCTTTAAAATAATACAACTGTTATTTAAACTTTTTTATTCGAAAAGCAAAGAAAAAATTAAATATAAGTCAAAAAGTGTAATAATTTCTTTTCAAAAAATTGGTTATATATCATAAAATTGAATTTTCTTTTTTGGATTTTTATTTTCATTTTCAATATAAGTTACTAGAAAATTTAGTAAGTTGAATTCAACGTGTGGCTTTAGACAGCATTTTGTAAGTGCATTAAATTGATTCTTTATGGTAATTAAAAGTTGTGTTAAGTTTCAATATTAACATGACGAATTTATAAATCTTAAAATATAAACCAATGAACGTAATTTTTTAAAAAAATCACAATGTTCAAAGTATATACATAAAGGGCGTGATTTAACCTGTTTGATATTATATTTTATCATATGTTTTATAACATATTTTATAGGTTCTTAAAATCGAAAAGACATTTATAAACACTTTTCTAAATATAAATATGTAAGAAACAGTTATCAATGTAATGAACAATTATTCTTAGATTATTTAATTTGTAATAACTGAAATCAGAATAAAATAATTCAAAGAAAGTAAATAGGTGAAAACATATTTATTTATATAATTACTCAAAATATGAGAAGCAAATTTTAAATTCCTTAAAAGTGTAGAAAACAGACAAGCAACATCTAAATAAACTAACAGCTTAAATTGAATCAATAAATTTTCTTACACTGAATGTTAAATTCTTTAAAAGAACATAATTTAGCAAAGAATTTAAATATTTAATAACAAACTAACAGTTTTAAAGGGAAAATTATGTCACTGAACATTATTAAAGAATGTAAGTAATACACACAATGTTTACGCACAAGTTATATGCATAGTAATACACACAAATGCGTTTGGGGACTTCATTAATGGCATGAAATTTGTTGATTTCCTTAATGATAGAAAAATAGCGAAATGACATCTAAAATTACATAATTTAGCCTTATATAGGATAAATGTAAACAATTCGTTTCAACTATTTACGAACCTTTTTAAATAAATGTATTCATTCATGTATTTGTTACATGAATGTGATATTATTTGCGCGTATGAGTTCGTAGGATGTATTTTTCATTACGCAACTTTGAAACAATTAGCGATATTTTTATATTCTGATATTTTTAATGCAAAGTTCTGTCCGGTAAATTTATTAAATTTTGAAGCTCATCTTAACTTTCAGCCAAAGATGTAATTTAATATTCACAATTTCGTCATAATAGGATTTGAACAGAAATTGCTGTTACATGATTGAGCATTTATGCATTTACTAACTTAATAAATTACTGGTATTCAACATTAATTGTTAAATTAATATTGTGTTTATAGTTTTCCCTTATGAAAATCAGATATAATCGAAGAAATATGTAATTTTAACTTTAGAGTAAGACATCAATAATTACTTATGAAAAGTATTTAAAAACATTTATTTTCAAATATTCATATAAAGTCTGTTATATAAAGTTGAAAGTTCTTTCATACACTTTTAATTCTTTACTGATGATCGCATATCATTTTCTAATGAATTGAATAAAAAATATCTGGTTCGTAATCAGCTATTATCTGATTATGACAAATTATAGTCTGGAATGATACCAATAAAAGATCATATGATAGTAACAATATATTTTTTTATAAAACTTGTAATAGGTTAAAATTTAAAGAAGTATATCTAATTGAATTTCAGTAAATTTTAACTTATACATGGTATTGATTGTAGTTTTTGTTAGTATGTTATGAAGCATGTAAACCTCTTTAGAATGCATGTGCAGAATGACGATAAAAATAAAAATTCCTCAATTAATATGAAATGTTTTTCCATAGTAAATACATATCATAAACTTTGGATTAATAATAGTATTATTGTAAAGTATTATCTTTTAAAGAGATCACTAGGGTCCATGCAAATGTTACACATTTCTACATCAAAATATTATCCATACGAGAATCTCAATAATTTTCTTCAATGTTTGTTTTTTCACTTTTAATTACCTTCATTTTTCAGTAGTTGAGTTCCCTCAATAGGGTAATCCATAATATTTCTTTTTAGACATCCTTTTTTATACAATCAGGATTATCAAAAGGTTCCTAAAAGTACAAAGTATGATTATGGCCATCTTTTCCCTTCCAAAAGACAAATGAAATAATTTTTTACTCTAATATGAGGTTGAATATATTGTATAATATTGCACAGTATTAAATAGCATTCGCAAAATTATATAATTATGTTGAAAATGGAATAACATAATATAATATCGCTCAGTGATATCGCTCACGATTAATTACACATTATTGTGTAGCCGTACCTGAGTATATGAGTAATTGTTCGAATACGATTTTCTCTCTTTCCTAACTGAGTCCATGAACTTTTGAGAAAAGACATAGCTGTTATTTTCTGCTGTTCATATCCTTCTTATGGAATATGACATTGATTTCCTACTTATTTCCAAAGTATGATGGAAGGTTGTCTCTTTGGCAGACTTTCAGGGAAAATTAAAAAAGTGCATAGATTAAAAATTAGAAGTGAATCCTAATTTCATTGAGGTAATAACCGAAGAAAACAATTCTTTTTTTTAAATTTTAATATTAACATTAGCAAGTAATATAAACAAAAATTAAAGTCTATTTTTACTTAGGTGAAAAAAGAAAAAAAAATATTTTAGCTACTTTTTACCAAACAATTGCAATTCATATATGAGAGCATCCCAATCAGAAGTGACAAAGTATGAAGCGAATTTCTTGCAATGCTTCGTTTTTTCTTTCTACATATGATGTTGGACTAATATTTTTGTTTGTTACTATTGATTTGTTTCCAATTTATGAAATGGATGGAGGTCTATTATTTCTCATTGCAAGACTTTATCTCTCAATCTTCACCTTCACGTGAAAAATATTGAAATCCTTGCATTTTATTGATTTAGCAACTGCCTGCTGATTTCAGCCTTCTTTTCAAACTTCTAAAACTTATTCATTACAAACTAAGGCAAAGTATCAATAAAATTTAATTAATGAATTAGTATTTGAAAACATAGTATTATCATCAAGTGTCATCTACTACAAGTTTAAAAAGTGTATCTGAACTTGAGTGGATGAATAAAAAGTATTTTATTAATGATTAAAATCTGTACTAGATATATAAATAAATACATATAGGGTGAGTGTGAAGTAGTAGAAGCAATAGTAGTTTTATTGAATGAGATCAAATTTCATAACTGCAAAAATAATATTACAGGACATGTATCACTATAAATTTTAAAAGAATTATTGAAAACAAAGAAAGAAATTATTCGCAAATGAAATTAATATGATTAATTATAGGAGTTTCAAGTTAATTCAAAAACTACTTTTGTAAGAAAATTGTTTTAAAATATATGAACATCAATTTTCAAAAACAATTAAAAGTGTAGACTACTAATAAATATTTCTTTTTTCCTCATTGTTTGTCGGGAATAATCTTCCTATTGATATGCTCTTAAACGATACACGAATGATTAATTGTTGGTTATTGAATACATTGTATTTATGAGCAAGTTGTAATAAGTTTATGTTAATAGTCATTACCTATCTCTATAAGATATAAAGTTATGAATCATTAGATGTGGGTTCCTAAAATATTACTTAACTAATGTCGTGCACATAATTTATTTTGCATAGGTTAGGTAAAATAGCAGAAGCTCTTTTATGTGATCCAGAACACATAAATTAATTAACCCCTTTAGTTAAAGACATATTTTAACTGATTAATAATGAAACTAGGACTGCAAAACGAGTTGGAAATCAGACAACTAACTAGATATTATTTACATAAATGGAAAAACAAATTCTAAACTACAAAATATATTATTTGAAAAAATGCCTATTATTAACTTCAAGAACTCATATTTTTAAAAAGTACAGATTTTTTGCTAAAGGGGATTCATATTTGTGCGTTGCTACCAATGGAGTAAATTGTTAGTTTGAACGAATTTATAATTATGAAAATGTTTAAGAGGGAATTAAATTCAGTTTTACTGAACGGAAACTATTTCAATTTCTATATTTAACCAAATTCTCCTTTAATTTAATATCTGCCCATCTTATTCCATTCATTATCCCAAATTTTGTTAAAGAAGTATGTTTCAAAAATTATCAAACATTAAATTTCAAATATCTTAGTGCATGATGTATGTCTCTGAATTATGCCTCTGAGATCACACGTTTTGCCATTTATTAAACATTAAAAGTGATAAAGGGGGGATAAAATCAGATTACGTCTTTTCAATTCATCTTAATGCAAATATTATTTTTATAAGGATATTTATATGAGAAAGTCACATTAATATTTTATGAAAAATGTCTTAGATTTCAATAAAAAGAAAATTATAAGCACTAATTGCAAATGTTATAGTGCAATACAAAGGTTTGAAATATAGAAATCACTCAGTCTGAAATATGTATGTTCTGTTGGAAAATGAAATAAAACTATAATAAATTTCATACTTAAAAAAATAACAGTTCTAGAACACACGACTTAGATCCTTTTGAAAATTTGAAACGTTTTAAATGTAAACTATTTATAACTTTATAAATTAGAGCTGAAGCAAACAATAAATCTATAAAAATTTTAAGAAATTAGAAGTGTTGGAAGATATTTCGCTTTTCTCTAAAATAAATATTTATTGTACCCTTCTAATTTATTGAGGCCGACAGTAAAATGTTTTTATCTTTAATTATTTTTAAAACGTTAAAACGAATAATGACATATCATTTACCAAAGCTGTTAGGCTTTCAACTATCGTGTTGGTTTTTTTCCCTCCAAAAACTCAATTTTTTTATTCAAAAAGGTAAGACGGCTTTAATGTTCATTAAAACTTCCAAGAGTATGCTTGATTCTTAAAATATTCCTGGAAAACCATTCATGCTATTTTAGTAAAGCTTTCATGTCTGTAACTCACAAAAAATTAATGATGATATGTTTTTTCAATTGGATAATGGACTGATTTATTAATTACACTGATGGAAAAAAAATCCCAACACCAAGAAAAAATTATTGTACAGTAATGAAATTTTAGAACTACATTTGTCTAGGTAACATATTTTTTTTTATTAAAGTTTCAAGATCACAGGTAGAACCAATGGCGAGAAGAGCCATTTCAAATGTGAAATGTTGGTACATTGGTAACCAGTGTAACCGCCAGAATTTTGAATGCAAGCATGCAAACGTGCATGCATTGTGTCGTACAGGTGTCGGATATCAGTTTGTGGGATGGAGTTCCATGCCTGTTGCACTTGGGCGTTCAATGCAGGGACGGTTAATGCTTGTTGTGGATGACGCTGGAGCTGTCGTCCAATGATGTCCCATACGTGCTCTATTGGAGAAACATCTGGTGATCTAGCAGGCTAAGGCAACATGTCGACACTCTGTAGAGCATGTTGGGTTACAACAGCGGTAAGAGGGTGAGCGTTATCCTGTTGGAAAGCACCCCTTTGAATGCTGTTCATGAATGGCAGCACAACAGGTTGTTTCACTAGACTGACGTACAAATTTGCAGTCAGGGTGCGTGGGTTTCGTATGACAGAAGGAGAGTGCTCCTTCTGTCATACGAAATTGCTCTCTAAACCATAACTCCAAGAATAGGCCCTGTGTGTCTAGGCCGTAGACAGGTCCCTAGCAGACGTTTACCTGGCCTCCTTCTAACCAACAAACGGCTATCACTGCGACCAAGGCAGAACCGGCTTTCATCAGAAAACACAACAGATTTCCACTCCGTCCTCCAATGAGCTCTAGCTTGGCACCACTCACGTCGCAAACGGCAGTGGTTTGGAGTCAGTGGAATGCACTGTACAGGGCGTCTGGCTCGGAGCTGTCTTTGAAGTGACCGATTTGTAACAGTTCGTTGTGTCACTGTGGTGCCAACTGTAGCTCGAATTTCAGCTGCAGACGCAGTACGATTAGCCACAGCCATACGCCGAATACGACGGTCTTCCCTCTCAGTAGTACCTCATGGCCGCCCGGAACCTGGTCTTCTTGAGGCAGTACCTTCCCTTGACCATTGCCGCCAATACTCATGCACAGTGGATACATTCCTGCCAAGTCTTTCAGCAATATCGCGGAAAGAAAACCCACCTTTTCGTAGCCCTACAACACGACCTCGTTCAAACTCATTGAGCTGTTGATAATGGCTTCTTCGTCTTCTCAGAGGCATCCTTGACTAACATTAACCCACTACGTCAAAACTCAACTGTAAATAATGATCACGAACCTTACAGCGCTTATTTAAATCAAACCTCATTTGCATGTTCATAATGTCGCTACTAGCGCCACACTTACGCGCATAGCTCGAAATTTGAATCGACGTCATATTTCAGATGTATAAACACGCCTACCGAATTTCGTTTATCTAGCACATCTCCTTCCTAGTGTTGGGATTTTTTTTTCAATCAGTGTATTTGGTTTTTCAGTAAATTGTTGATTGATGAAAATTTCTTATGCATTTATAAGATCATAAATAAGCTTCATGATTTTGACAAATCTTTAAAACATTTTAACTAAATAAATAATTTTACAAAGTTGTCATATTCTGGAAAATTGATTTTTAATTTTCTTTTTTATTATTTCTTCTTTTTTATATTAATATACAAAATGTTTTTGTATATAACTGAGTATTTATTGAGATTATGTTTAAAATTTAATTCCTTAGAAATATTTTTGAGCATTGCTTTTTTTTATGATTTTTTAATTTTTATCACTGATACTTATTTTTAAAAATATAACAAAACTTGAAACAGATATTTCGTAGTTTCTTTCTTTTATTAAATCTCTTTCTGGGAATTTTTATTATAAATTTTATGCTATTTTTTTCTAAAACTAAGCAACCTGGAACTTCTAAAATGAATTTTAATCAGAAAGAATATGGGTTGGACAAAATGTTCTGTATCTCCTGAACTCATTGAAAATACATTTTATAAAATTATTTCTATCGCATAAATGCATATATTTTAAGGGGAGAATGATAAAATCGAAATTTCATCTGATGGGCAGTCTGTAGTCTCTTTAACGCAAGGTACAATTAACATTGAATCTTAAAAATAATCGGAGTAAGAGATACAATTTTGAATTGTAATGGGCTTACCAGATTATTTCGTTTTTGGAAATTTTTCAAGCTTCGTTGTCTCATAAATAAACTAGAATGGATGTGTATCTACTTGATATCTACCAAATAAACTGTATACTGATTATGTTTTTTTTAGAAATTGAAAAAATCTACAAGCATATGATAATTTGTTATGTGGCCTTAGCACCAAGGGAACTGTGCGTCCAAGGGCTAAAAATTGAATAAAATATGTGTTATGATGTTATTTTTACGGAATCCGAAATTAATCAACCACTGTTAAAAAATTGTTCCTAAATGGATAAAGAAAGTGTTCTTGTCTTTTTAAAGGTTAATGCACTGGTTTAAATCACTTCGTACGATAAAAAAAATTATTTGACTTTATTTGAAGAGGAAAAGTATTATTCAATGACGAAAACATAAAAGATGTTGAATCAATGTCTTTATACCTGATGACTGAAACCAACACGAAGGAAGCGACCTCTTATGAAAAATTCAAAATGATCCAATATAACAGAATTACTTCCATTACCTAAAATTACGTTCTATTGTTCACTCTAAGAAAAGTCTAAACAGCGCATTCCTCTAAATATTGAAGTCTTTCGAATTCCGAAAAAATTTTTAGATTATTCTTCGGTAGAATTTAAAGCGGGATGGGAAATAAAAGACGGAAATGTAGTTTTCGGTCTTTTATACGGATGATCTTTTTTCCGACTGTTTTTTGTTTGTTTGTTTGTGTGTGTGTTTTCTCGTCTGCACCCCAAAATGAAATTTTCTACTATTTCAAGGAGATCGTTTCGGTTTTCGTTTGCTTTGGTTCATTCTTTTATTTTCGAAATTAAATGTAAATCGGTTTAGTAATAGCTTTAAGCTATTTTTTTATTGTTTTCTTTCCATTGTATCTTTTCTTAGGCAATTAGATGTACAAAAAGCTCAATTTTATTAGGAGATCACAATCTGAAATCAAACAGTCGAATTAAAATGGCGTCGCTTACCGAATAAAAGTTATTTAAATCTGAAATGCAACTATTTGTTTCCTAAAGCCTTACGATTCCTCAAATAATATCTTATGGATAGTAAAATGTAAATGTTTTGCTTACCGAATAACACTTCCTCAGTCTAAGTGATTTATTACAACTGGAATCATATGGTCCTTTCCCACGTGGAATCTGGGAAATGCAAGAATGAACACGGATGCTTCCGATTTTGCTATAAATCCGCCTCTTTTCAGAATGAAAAATGAAATGAATATAATTTTAAGAAATCTTTCACAATGTTTGCTCTTTTTTTATTGGTATTATTTGTGTTTTTATTTCACTGGAAAATATGACGATTGATGAAAGGGATATCTTACTGAAATAACATACAAGAATGTGGCAATAAAATGTAAAGAATAAATATAATGTAAATATATGCATTTGGTAAAGTATTAAAGTTAATGAAACTACACATTTAAACTACATAAATATACCGGGTGGCCAGAAATAAAACACCCCTACTCTGACCTCCCTGGATATCGAACTACTCAGTGTAAAGGCTTGAAAATTTGTGGACATACTATTCAAAAAATGGGGAAACGGATTTCACGAAAAAAAAATTTAGTTCCAGAAATCACCGATAGGTGGCGCTGTACCACTGGACGTATGCTGAAAAGACACAAAAACACGTTTTAAACACATTTTATTTGAAAGTACCAAGCATACATGAAACAAGGACGTTATAGATGCAGGGAATGCTGCTCAATATGGTTCCCTTCCTGAAGATGTAAAATGTGAAGTCTGTGGACAGCTTGTTCAACTGCGGATCGTAACTGGTCATCTGAGATGCTTCTCACATGCAGACTGATACTCTCTTTCAAATCTGCCAAGGTTATCAGACGTTCTCGATAAACAAGGTTTTTTAAGTGTCCCCAAAGCCAAAAATCACACGGATTAAGATCCGGTGAACGAGATGGCCAAGTTGTCGGAAACGCGCGACTGATTATTCTGTCAGTGGTGAAATGTTGGCGAAGAAACTGTTG
Organism: Argiope trifasciata; assembly: GCA_026543055.1. NCBI lineage: Eukaryota > Metazoa > Arthropoda > Arachnida > Araneae > Araneidae > Argiope > Argiope trifasciata. Next base: position 410,279 of record JAPMOQ010048006.1, on the reverse strand, counting down.
CACAGGGAGTCCAATGTGTGGAGGTGCTCCATCTTGCATAAAAGTAATGGTGTCAAGGCATTGGCGCTGCTGCAAATGGGGTACAACAAATGTTTCGAGCATCCTTTTGTACCTGTTGGCCGTCACGGTACATGTCTCAAGGCCATTGGAAGTAACCTCTTCGAAAAAGAACGATCCAAGGATGAATGTGGCTGTGAATCCACACCAGACTGTAACTTTCGGTGAGTGGAGTGGAATCTCTTGGAAGGTACGGGGGTTTGTCGTGTCCCATATGCGACAGTTATGGGTGTTCACTGTTCCACTGAGGTGGAAATGGGCCTCATCGCTCCACAGAATCTGCCACGGCCACGATGCATCCACTTCAACTCTAGCAAGAAATGTCAATGCAAAGGTCAGTCGCATCTCCCTGTCTGTGGCCAGCAATTGTTGATTAGGGCGGATTTTGTACGGGAAACAATGCACCATTTTTCTGAGTACGTTCCACACTGTGCTATAGGGAACACCCAAGTGTCGTGACACTGCACGTGCACTACTGCAGCCTAAAACATTATCCATTGACTGTTCAACAATACCGGTGGCAACATCTTCAACGACATCTGAACGAACCGGTTTGCGTCCTCGACCAGGCTGAACTCCAAGATGTCCAGTTTCCTCGAATCGAGCGATCATTCTCCTGAGAGCTTGTGGAAGCAATGGTCCCTTACGCAAATCCTTAAGTCGGCGAAACTCTCGAAGTGCTGCTGGAGCATTTCCTTTATTCTCGTAAAACAACTTCACAAGCAAAGCGCGTTCTGGCAGCGTGACAGCCATCACTAATAAGAATGACATTCCCCACCTTTTAACTTCTTTTATACCCAGAACATGGCTTCTAACCATGCTTTATGCAAATTTTTCTGGTTACAGTATGAAATTGCAGTTACAACGGGAGTTCTAGCTTCTTTACTATTTTTATTTTCCATAAGGGGCAGAAAAATTAAAAAGGAAGCATGGAAGCATTCCATTCCGCATAAACATTTTAATTTTTATTATTATTTGTGTCTTTTGATCATAGTTCCAGTTGTGCAGCGCCACCTATCGGTGATTTCAGGAACTAATTTTTTTTTTCGTGAAATCCGTTTCCCCATATTTTGAATAGTATGTGTACAAAATTTTGAGCCTTTACACTGAGTAGTTCGATATCCATGGAGGTCAGAGTAGGGGTGTTTTATTTCTGGCCACCTTGTATAACAAAATTTAAACAAGAGTTCTCTAACCAAAATTCACTTTCCAAATTTTAATCCATTGCCATTGCTTTTATTTTTTTAAATGAAATTTATAAACTATGTACTTGCGTTAATAAACAATCACATTCATCTAATTCCTTTTCATAATTCTGTAGAATCAAATAATAATGTGCACATATGAATTCAAACACTGATAGAAGTTGAAGAAAAATGTTTACAGTTACATTAGAATTGATATAATATCAGCGAATTAATTTCAGTTTAATTTTAGAATTTTTCTTTTATCGAAATGCTTATGCTTAGATAGATTTAATGTTTGATTAATCTTTTAATTGAGTTTTTTTGCTTCCATTGATTTTTATGAGTCTTTTACGCATATATTTCTCACATATACGTTTGATGCGGAATTTTATAGTTTAGTGAAGATAATAAATTTTGCATTTTGAGTATCTTTTCATTCCTCAACAAGAATTAAAGTTTAATACGAATAAACAAGTACCAAATTACCAATAATCAAACTAAGACCTCATGTGATAATGAAATTATCAAGCACTTTGTGCAGTTATTATCATTTACATAATGCGAGACAGTCTAAATGTTTATGGATATCGCTAGATCTATGATTTAGGTGCAAACATAATACACTAAAATTCATTTAGCTAGGTTACCGTTTTTTCCTATTTATACATACATGAATATACAAGTTGATAAATTCTCACCATTTTGAAAGATTTGATCAACAATTTCATAGGTGTTAGCTAATTTAGCAATAAATCCGTTTTCCACATTTTTATATACTTTATTTGTTGCTTTTAATGAAGTATAATGTTCACATCCATAAGGAAGGGAATGTAGGCAGATTTCCTTTTAACGGATTACAATGAAAATGAGAAACCTTTAATTTGGGTGCAAAGTCCTTATAAAAAGATTCATTCCTCTTGCTCATCCCTCTATTTGGCTAGTGCGTTCGCACTCACTTATACTGTCTGATACTTAGACGCCCATCTATAACTACAAACAACGTGTGCAGTCTGAGGCTTTCTCTTGTACTCTCTTATAAAGGTTTTAATCTCTTCCCCTTCACATAAAATTTAGAAAATTTGGGCAAGGTCATGAGCTCATAAGAACTCAGCTTTTTATGTCCATAGCCCCGCAAGAAACATTTATGTGCGTCGTAATATAATAGAAAAATCCTGCCCTTGTTTATTAATTGTATGTCATCGGTCAAAAAAGAAACTTCGATATTTTGTTTATGTCTACCATGGTATGTTTTGCTATTTCATTTGGCAATTAATCAATGGTGCAGACTGATAGCAGACAACGCATTGCCAGATCATGACCAAATTTGAAAAAAGTCTGTATTTTCGTTATTAAAACAGTAATGAAATTTCATTTACCTACGCTGCTACGTTTTCAATTATTTTGTTTACATGCAAGCAAAAGTTTAGGCCAATGTGCAATCAATACTTTGATAAATTTAACACTGATTTACATTTTAGATGCAATATTTTTTATCACCATTGCAGTTTTATGTGTGTCATGACCACTTGTACCCGAATGGCCGCACAAACAGTTTTTATTTGAATGAGTTTTTTTTTCCAAAATTAGATATAAGTCTACAAACTTGGTGTTAAGATCTTATAAAACATTTTAGTGGTCTAATAGAGAGCACTTTTGAATTATTATGTTTGAAGACAGTCAGACAATCATCATACCAAATATATGTTTTTTGGATTCAGGGAAGTTTCATACGTGGAGATTCAACAGTATCTTGAGTTCGGATTTTTTGATGATTGCGATATATTCTCTTTGAATACTTCTTATAAGGCAAAGTGAAAATGTATTATTCATGCTCAGTTAGATTGCAAACCTGCTGAAGTGTTAGAATAACTATATTGATTTTTTAGCTTGCGTAATTTTTCTCTTCTTATGTTCCATATATGAAGGAAATATACAAAATAAGAAAAATTCAAAAAGTACTATCAAAGTTCCTTAGTTACTATGCACTTTTATTTCATATATAATTTTTAAAAGTTTTAATATACAGTAGACAATAATTGTTATTCTTAGAATGAAGAAAGTTTTAATTTCTAGAGACCTCTTTAAGAGAAATCGTCTCTTTTATTTCCTATTTTATAGCGAAATCAGAACATCAAATTAATTTATTCATTGTCGCAAATGTTTAAACTGCGGAAAACAGTTAACTTATTTTTTTCTTGGCACAAGCATTCCATTAATCCTTGAAATAGAAAATCTTTAGCATATGCTAAGCATAACCTCAATTAATATTTAACATTCATTTGAAACAAAAAGATTTTTGAATATTAACTTTAAGTTTGCTGTTTGAATGCGTAAATTAACAACCATTTAAATATTTCAATCGAGAAAATGCTTAGTCGGTCGTTTTAGGTAAAGGTTATTTATGGAGAATTTATTTAATGTATATTCATAAATATTTACTCTGTAATAAAATAAATTCATCTTGCTCTGGTGAAAAATTTATTGTACTTAGAAGAAGAGTTCCGAGGCATTTTTCGAACTAAAATCTTTCAATTATTAAAATATAGATTAGTAAATGGTATTGAGTGCTCTTAAATAGCAATTTATTTTTATTACAACAATAATATTTAGGTATATGATTCAATGAAAAGCTTTAAAATACTAATTTTCTTTTGACCTTAATGAAAAAAATTATGTTTTATTTACATATTTCCCGATGAATAGATTTTATTTTATTTTAATGTTAATATATTGTTTAAGCGTGGATTTTTTACTGTCAATATGAACACAATTGTGTAGTTTAAATAACTATACAAGGATTTCATTTTTAGCATTTTTCTTTGAAAACTTAATTAATTAAGATCTTCCAAGCAAGAATTTTTTGGCATTCAGTATTTCATCTCGAATATTAATAATAACAAAGTGAAATGCTTGCGCATGCGCCTATTGTCACTTTTCAAGACAAATCACTGATTCTAGAGCATTCGAATCAGATACACACGAATTGTTTATGTGTTGAATGGACTTCTCAGAGCATTAAAAACAATTTCAATTGATAATTATTAAGCAATTTTTTTCTTTTCTTGGAGATAACTTTGGGCGATAGTGTTACCCAAAATCCATTATTAGTCCATTTTTAGTTTCAGAAAATTATCAAACCAATGCTACGTGTTTAGTAAGCGCATGGTATTTTCCGCGCATGGAAAAATAATATTCAAATCTTATTTCGAAACAAAACTTGTGATTAATGTAATCATTTTTTCCTAAAAAGGCTTAATCACTTCTATTGTTTGAAATTTAGATATAAAAAAGTCATTAACGTTTCTCTCTGAGATGAATTCACTATAAAGCATATTCTTCTGAATTTACTATTTCACTTTTGAAAACCATTGTAGTCAAAATTAATCTTTAACAAATAGGAAAGATATAAGATATTTAGTTTATTGTTTCAAGCTGTTGTTCCTTCCGGTCATGCCATTTGATGCAGAAAAATGAATTAAAATTCCCCCTTTTTTTGTCATTTTTCCTTAGAGTAAAGCATTAAATTTTTATTCATAAATGAACAAACTCCTTCGACTATTAAGTAAGTAAAGTGATATACTCTAACAACTTTTAATTTGTTTTAAACATTTTTATAAAGATTTTTTTTACAAAAAAAAAAAAAAAAAAAAAACTGTTCAACTTGGTTGCTTGGATAAATTCTCAATATCTCATGCATGATCTCACCTGAAATATCATGCATGATCTAATTGCAGAGGTGTATGAACGTACTGCGTAGAAGAGAGTAATGAGTTTTTCCTGAAAATGATATGTGGAATGAAAGTGGAAGTGAGAAGCAAATAATATTTCTTCCAAAGGGTTGCAGGATAAAATAAAAGGATATTTAATTTCATTTTAAAAAAATTAAACATATGAATCTAATTGTACATCGTATTTATATTTCCCCAATATTTAAAACTTTTCAGTATTCAAGTTTCTCGATTCTGCAAGTAAAATTTCTTATTAGTTTGTGAAAGAAGATTTCCCTTTATTCTTGTTCTTTTTTTAGTTATTCAGCAAATAGAAATAGCTTCAATGATTTGCCTGAAGTATAAAATTTATTCCTACTATTTTATGCCAAAAAAATAAAACATGAAATGGAATTTTAAGATGCATGGAAAACAATGGAATTGCAAATGATAAAAATTACTAATTATTAAATTCATAATTAAAGATATTAATGATAATTACAGTCTCGTAAAAATGGAGATTTCCACTTTCAAATTTTTGATTTAATGCCTTTATCATGACAACCTCCTCAGTACCCAAGTCATATGCGACAATATTCATATAATTAATCGCAAGCTTTCTTCTAATTTTTTTGTTAAAATTTGTCTTTCCTTTTTTTTTTATCCTTATCTAATCACATCTTTTTTGACATAAATAAATACTAAGTATTAAAAAATAAGTTTTCAAAAAGGAGAAGGAAAAAGACAAAAAACAAAGCCAGAAAATGTTTAATTATTATTTTCAAATTGCCAGATGTACATTTTTCTTCTTCAAAACTGCTTTTTAACAGCCATTAAACTACCCTCTTCTCCATAAAGAATAAACGATGGCATCTCCGGGAAAAACATGAAAATTCGGCTCTCAAATTGCAGGTAGTGAGAAAAAGAAATTGCGACACACACATCCCACTGCGTTTATAGGCACTTCCCACTCCTTCATGGCAGACAAGAGACAAGGGAGGAAAAAAGTTTCCTCTTCAAATACCATAAAAAATAATTCTCTAAAAATTCGGGTTGAATTTTTTATCTTCCGTAGATACTTTTTTCTTTGCTCTCTTGATGCGGAATTACGCAGATTGTAGCCTAAAGTAGTCGATGGTAGGGAAGGGTGGGTTATGCTCTGCTGTATCAAAACACCTCATAATGGTGCTCGCCAGGTAAATGTGGAAGCGTCTGGCCTTTACGGCTTACGTTCCCATCATAAATCCGTGAGCGCACCGTTAGCGAGCCTTAACTTCCAAGGCTTGGCTGTAGTTACGCCATTGTACATCGAGTGAAAGATATAATTTGGAACAAAGAAAAGGTATATTCCGGGGAAGTGGGGCACAGTTTTCTTTTTCCTTTTTTCTTAACGTACTGAGAACATATTTTATTTTTGATCTAAGGCAAGGGAAAAAGTATTGATGTAATGGGAATAAATCCTTTTTTCTTCTCTTTTCTTTTCTTTCACTATTATTTTTTATACTTCTCGTCCTGCGATCGAACGTGTAAGAATCATCACCCAAAAAGCTGAAGGCCAAAGATGATCCTCTGCCGGATATATAACACGCGTTTAAGCAGACATAAAAAAATCAGATATTTATTTATGAAACAATTTCAAGAATATAAGGATTCTCTTCAGTTTATTATTTTACGCAACCTTAGGCATCGATCGAGAGAAGGACGAATAGTTACGTTCGAATAGAGAGAAAGAAAAATTGTAATTCGCATTTGTTAAGTATCGCTCGAAAGATTTAGACAGAAACGTTTCGACTTTGAATTTGAAGACAAAAATTTTTATCAAACAGACAAGAATCCAAACTACCGACTATTTCTAAAATGGTATTTCTCAATCTTTATTTGAAATAGCATTGTCCTTTATTCGTAACATTAAAGAAATTAAGAAGCGATATAAAGTGTAAAAATATTAAGGTAACCTCTCTCTCTCTCTCTTTACGGGATGGTTATAAGCATAGTAAAATTATCTAATCTTTATAAATAAAAATTAATGTCTGTCTGTATAGCTCTTATAAGCTGCCGTAAAGCTCATCCGATTGCGATGAAACTTTCAATACTTATTACATGCACTTATTTGTTTCTTTTGAATATATATAATATTTCTTTTGAATATAAATATATATAATAGTGCTTTCCATATGTCTCTTTTGCCTTAATTTTCGGGTCACGAGGGGTCAATATTTTTGAACATTGTCCTATTTCTTCAAAGAAAAAAAAATTACTTATTTTGAATCCCTGCCTAAAGGTAACCCTTGAAAAAGTCTTCAGGCCAGATTCTTTTTCTATTTGTTGTAATTTTGATTATGTTGTATTCCTTTTTGCTT
>JAPMOQ010048006.1:365643-397968 GCA_026543055.1 Argiope trifasciata | reverse complement strand
AAAGGGCATTAGGCAAAAGAAAGTTGAACAGCATGAAGAATATACCCTTTTTCCCATATCGTGTGAAATATCGGAATTTTAGGGTGTATCATCAGGTTACGAGATAGAAAAATTCTTAAAATGAGTGTTGCCAAGTAAAGGATAAGAGCTTTTAGGCCCCTAAATATAGAATACTTATATCTGAAAGAAAAATGTGTAAAATGCAATGAACACATTTTTAATTGAAAGCTTCCCAGAAAAATCCATGAAGACAAAGCATAATTATTTGGGATCCTTAAATTCTGATCAAAAGATATGTTTTCGAAGTTTAATAACGATTGTAATATCCTTTCTCAATTTACCACTTTACCAACATCCCTATGACACCAAATCTTATCCTTCAGTCTTCAATCTTATCCTTGAGTCAATTAATTAAAGTTTTGCAAATAAAAGTGGGAGTTACCCTTTCAGGACGGGATTCCTCTATCCTAGACGCACACCTGGGGTGGAGAATACGGTAAAGGAATTAGGAAGGCGTTTATGCTTCGTTAAGCATAACTTTGAGAAAAAAAATATCACAAGCAATAAAATTCGAGTTCTAATGTCGTCATTTTTTCCTACCATTTTAGATTATTAGTTAATTCATAATAGGAGCACATTTTTCCTCTCACAAATATCCTTTTCTGGTCATAATAAACCATAACAAATATTTTCGTAATAAAAAGACAAGCGCACGAAATGTATTCTGTTTGGCTTTAGGAGTCTACAGAACTGACGATAAAAGCCAAACAAGACTACGGTTGTACAGTAATAGAAAAAAAAAGAAAGAAAAGAAAAAGTAGAAATGCGAGTGATTGTATCAAGTGGAAACTTATAAAACACATCTCTGTTTATTTATATTACTCTCAACCCCACCCTAATCCGCAACTGCTGATGGGTGAAATACCAAATTCAAGTTGAATATGATTAATTTGAAGGTCATGATACTAAAACTATATTTATTTCAAAAGTAATAGACATAGAGAGCCATCCGTTAAAGATTAAAAATTATTCCAGTTTAAAATGCTCATACTAATCACCGTCCCATAAGTTTGATTTCCAGAAATGCGCAGAAAACGCTTAACTGTTAGAGGCGTTCACTGGTGATCATATATGGCACGTCCATCGCAAAAGGATTATTAAAATTATTAATTTTTAGTATTAAACTCTTAATTTGATGTTTGATTGAGTTTGTTTCTTTCCTGGTTTTATTAATTCTAATGATTCGATTTATTATAATGTTTTTGTGAATTTTGTAAGAGAAATTAGTTTCGAAAATAGATCTACTAATTTTAAATTTTGATTCGTCTCTTTTTTCATTAATATCAATTTTTGAATTGCTTCATTCTTATAAGTTATTTTTCAACTCCTACTTAAAACTACTATTAAGTTAGGTATACTGTGTAGTTCGCCACAAAATGAAAATGAATTATGTACTTTAAATTTAAAGACATTTTAGAAAATATTTACAAATTAACTAATTTGAGCTACGAAATATCCTAGCGGAAACATGTTAAAGATAAAATCTAAGCTCTATAAATTGGTAAAACAAATAAGCCATTCTCGGTTAAATGTCATTATTTTCAAGGAAATAAGAATGCATTTAATAAATAATCGGACGAATACTAACGCTACCAAAAATAGAATTTTTTTGTTTTATATCATTTTTAATGTTAAAAAAACGTTATACCACAAGTAAAAGTAAAATTCATAAATTAAAATTCATTATTAAAGAAAAATTCATTATAAAAGTAAAATTCATAAATTACAATTTATTATAAAAGTAAAATCCGTAAATTATTTATACGCCATAAAAATTCAAAGCATTGAATAACACTTTGTCAAATTTTAATCACAAACACTTTGAAGTATATAAAAGAGTTTAATGAAAATTTTGGATGCTCATTTAAGCAATTACTTTTTTTATAAATTTAAATCTATTGTTATATGTACAGAAATAATTATTTTATTTTCCGAGCTGACATCTATATTGGATAAAAATATTAAAGAAATTTAAAAGTTTGATTAAACTTTGGTTCCTTCTTAAAAAACTGTTAATAAGTTATGTTAGGAATTAACTTTCTGTAGCGTTTCAAACTTAAAATGTTTGAAATACATAAGAATTACGTTCAGTAAGTTATTTTATGTAAATTAATTTCATACACTAAATGTATAGAACATGAAAGCATATGAAAAACGATTACATATCAGGGAGTATAAATTAAAATTAAACTCCAAACAACTGCGGAAAAAGTTAAAACAAAAAAAATTAATCAAATGGTGTCCTACCTTTTTGTTCAAAATTTCATATTCAGTTATTGTTTCTTCTTAAGAATCTTTAATTATACTTCTGAACTTCTGGCTTTATATATATATATATATAAAGAGAGAGATTTATATATATATAGATATGGATAAATAGAGTTGATCGAAAACTAATAGTATTTCCAAATAACGCGAGATGCTTCCAAATAAGATAAGGATGTTTGCATACTCGTATTATCCAAGGGGAGTAAATGTTTAAAAAAATTTCAAACAATTGAAATTGGATAATACATTCAAATAAATTAAGTGCGATTAAAATTCATATAAACATATTAAGCGCAAATATATATTAATATATATTTCCATGATAGTATTAAGTTCACAGAACCTGTAGTTTCGATTATTCACCCAAGTAACAGAATTATAGCACTTCGGACTCGGAAATGATGACTCTCGGAGTATCTTCAGACATGAGAAAATTCTCATGAGTTTCTCAGCTGTCATATTAAGCTGGATTCTCAGATAAGCCACAAATCATTCCCATATCTCAAATAGCAGCAAAATCAGAGGCGAAGCACCGTTGTGATCTGCTGTTTCATAATAGGAAATTCATAATAAGACATTTAAATGGGCAAACCTAATTGTGTGTTTAACAGGAATTGATATACTTGATGAAAACTTACCTTTTCAAAAACTGGTTTATAATTTTCAAGATTACAGATAATTTATTGAAATGGTTTAGCAACCTTTTAAAACTGTTAAAATCGTGTTTAAATTATTCCGATGACTATTGTTTATATTTGCAGAAAAGCGTTAGTTCCGTCTGATTGTGTAACTATAAAGAGAAAATGAATTAAAAGGCTTTTGAACTTATTAATCATTTTATATCATTCATTAGAAGTATTTTATTTCTTTTATTATTAGTATTTTATATCTTTTATTTGATTTCCCATTTATTAGGAAAGTTTATCTGCATCCTAATAAAATGATAAATAAATAATTTCTTCCTTTCTGTATGAAAGCAATGTGGGAATCCATCTGTTTTGATAAGTCAGTAATAAGATAATTTCAACTGTCAGTATAATAACAATATACTAATATGTTATAGAATTTCTTACTCAACTATTTCTGAAATTGATTGAAGTTGATATATTTTCAAAATAAGAGCGATACATAGATTCTTTCAATATTGTTGAAATCAAGTTTTTAATATCTTAAAAATTTCGGGTAAAATACTGCTAAATTTCTTTATGCAAAAAAATTAAGTTTTTAGAAAATTAAGAACTTCGTTGTAGGCAAAACATCAAAATGATTGTATTTAATATTTCGAAAAAAAAACACTCTTTTCTTATATGTAAATTTAATTATAAATTACAGTAACTGTAAATATAATATAACAATGAAACTGTAGTCAGTGTTTTGGAAAAATGGAAACATATTGATGTGAAACAATTATTTTTTAAATTATCAATTTAATTTGTTTGAAATATATGTTTTTCTGCATGAATTATGCATCAGCCACGATTTGATAAATTTCAAATATTTGGTCAGGAACTGTTTTGACATAACATGTGGTTGTTTATGTGTGTGTGTTGATATAAGTATTTAAAAAAATTCCTGTGTTTTATTCCATAACAAATAATTTTGTTACAAGAAATCACTTTTTAAAAATTTGAAATAAATAAGTCAAAGCTCATAAAGATGCTTAGTATTTGTAGTTTTGGTAAGGAAAATTTGTTTCCCTTAATTGATTTCTGATTGATTTAAATGAATGTGCATTTCTGAAACGAAAGATAAGGGTATCATAACAGTTTTTTGAAACTGCAGTGCTTTTTCAGAAATCTTGAAATTTTGGTCCCAAAGACAAACTATTAACATTTATAATAAGAAATTAATTGCATTGATCTATGAAATCGAATTAGTTTACTCTTCCTTCGTATCTTTAAAATTTAAAATACAAGAAACGATAAAATGCAGATTAATGCAATTATAAATCTAGAGCACCATAGAGAAAAAACAATCTTCAAAAGGTGCTAAATTACATTGTTTGTCATTTTTGAGAATGCATAAATAACTCATTTTTCATCTTTGAAAATTTTACCCTAATATACAACAATTAAAATTATTTTTAAGTTATTGTTTACATTTTTAATGTCTAATAGTCTTCCACAATACTTAAAACTTAAAAGAAATGATAGTCATGACCACAATTGATTTATAAGTCTTCTGGATTAGACTTTTACTAGGTTTAGTTTAGCTTTGATTAAGGATATTAAAGCCTCATTTTGCAGAACTAGAAAAGCGGGATATACTTTGTGATATTGCTGGTTAGATGAGGAAAATTACATCAATCCCATCTATCATCTTTTAAGGGGCATCAGAGGTTTCGCTTTAGAATTTGAAGGTCATTTTAGAATGCACCAAACTCACTTAGTTTATGAATCTTCCGAAGTCTGATTTTGAACGTAGAATTACTTTGTAGCCTAAAATATGCCACCAGAAATTCTTAATAGTTGGAACTTCTTAACTCGTTTCCTTTACTTCTTTTTTATAGATACTTTTATTTAGTTTGAAATACTTCACCTTTATAACGGTGAAGCTCTGTATATGATTTCTTACAGTGCTCTAGAAATTTGACGGCATTTGATATTTGTTTTCGATGACGATGATTATTTTAATAATTGTGATACTTTTAACTATATTTCGTTATATTTAGATTAATGCTGATTTCATACAGGTAACCCATTTAATAGATGCATGATTCCGACTTATGCGCTTTGCAAAAGAACGTCCGTCTAATAAAAAGAAAATGTCACCATCTTTAGTATGTTTGTAAAAATTACAAATAAAGAAGATAAATTTACAGCAAGATTTTTACCAATGTATTGAAAAGAAAAAAATATTTTTTGTCAAAAATCTTGAATTAAAAAAATATTCCAAACAATCGAGGCTCACAAATCAATTGGAGAAATAAATTAAACGAAAATGAATATAAAAATACACAAAATAATTCCAAAGTAAAAATCTTAACATAAATAATAAATTTAAATCCTAAAATAAAAAATTAATACAGTAGTCTGCATTTCCAATTTATTTAAAATATTTCTATATGCATATCATATGTCAGTAATTTTTGTTCTGGCATCAAGAGTTTTGAATTTTTCTTTTATGTCGATAAAAGTCAATTTAATTATGACAGCAAATATTCTTCCCTATGTTATAATTAATTGGATAACTTAAGATATTCCCCCAAAAAAATTTGCGTTATTTTTCATCTTTAATACAGTAATAACATTTAAAAATTAGGGATTCATATGGTGGACCAGAAATTTCTCAACAATGCATAATATTCTTCATAGTATTTTCTACTTTTTGACTTTTCTTCTATAATTTTCTCATTTAATCTTTAAGTCTCTTTTCTAACCAAACCTAACAAGACTTTCATGTAATAGCAAAATTCCTTAGTTTGAAAAGAGGAACCACCCCTATTCTAAAGTTCTAAATTTGGACAATAAACTGAAGACCTTATATAAAGGAGTTGATATAACGACATACGAATCTGAAGTGCAAGTTATTATTTTCAAATAAATTACGAATACTGAGCATACATCCGTTTTCGTAAGATATTCTAAATAATATATTTCAGTAAAAATTTTCCTTTGTAGGTAAAACTTTGCTAAGAGAACTGTAGCTTAACTAAAACTATCTTCTAATAAGAAAATATTTTTAAAACGTTTGGATAGTTCGTTGTATAAAAGTTGTAAATGAAACAAGCATTAAGAGGGGGGGGAAAGCTTATCCTTTTAGCCTTTCATATATTATGCTTTCAGTGGCCAATTGCAAAATAAAAAGTCTTTTATAATGTGGTAAATGTAGAAAAAACATAATATTTTCCCATTTGATTTCAAAGTAACATATAAAGAGAATGTCATATTTACAAATTCAGTAGATTTTTGGGGGATTTCAAGACATGTTTACTTTACTATATTGACAATATTTACCATATTTCTGCCTAGAAACTTTTACAACATCAACTATAACAACTTTAAACCATAGTCAGTTTTAAAAGTTTTCTTTTTATGCGCTGAATTATTTTTTGGAACTAAGCCTATTGAAAAATATGTTAGAAAATATATGGTAGCCTGTTACATTCCACTGACTTTATTTTGAGTACTTTCATTCAAAAAATAAATAAACTTCTTTGCAATAATATCCACATCCTATAAAAATATCCGTTGAAAATTAAAATAATTGAGTATTTCATGATTTATGTTCCTGAAGTTTAAATTTAATATTTCTTATATGTATCTAACATTAATGAGAAAATTTTTAGGTATTTTTATAAAAATATTAAAAAATAAGATTAATTTTGGAATAACTCGCTACGGTATTTCTTCTTTCATTTACATAGAAGTACCATTTCTGATCAAATATTGTTAGCAAGGAGTTCTAAAAATCGAAAATGAAAAGTTTAAACGTTATTTTTACTCTTCACACACTGATGGAAAAAAAATCCCAACACTAGGAAGGATCTGTGTTAGATAAACGAAATTTGGTAGGCGTGTTTATACATCTGAAAGATGACGTCGATTCAAATTTCGAGCTAGGCGCGTAAGTATGGCGCTAGTAGCGACACTATGAACATGCAAATGAGGTTTGCTTTAAATAAGTATTGTAAGGTTCGTGATGGTTATTTACAGTTGAGATTTGACGTAGTGGGTCAATGTTAGTCAAGGATGCCTCTGAGAAGACGAAGAAGCCATTATCAACAGCTCACTGAGTTTGAACGAGGTCGTGTTGAAGGGCTACGAGAAGGTGAGTTTTCTTTCCGCGATATTGCTGAAAGACTTGGCAGGAATGTATCCACTGTGCATGAGTATTGGCTGCAGTGGTCAAGGGAAGGTATTGCCTCAAGAAGATCAGGTTCTGGGTGGCCACGTGGAACTACTGAGAGGAAAGATCGTCTTATTCGGCGTATGGCTGTGGCTAATCGTACTGCGTCTGCAGCTGAAATTCGAGCTGCAGTTGGCACCACAGTGACACAATGAACTGTTACAAATCGGTTACTTCAAGGACAGCTTCAAGCCAGACGCCCTGTACAGTGCATTCCACTGACTCCAAACCATTGCCGTTTGCGACGTGAGTGGTGTCAAGCTAGAGCTCATTGGAGGACGGAGTGGAGATCTGTTGTATTTTCTGATGAAAGCCGGTTCTGCCTTGGTCGCAGTGATAGCCGTTTGTTGGTTAGATGGAGGCCAGGTGAACGCCTGCTAGGGACCTGTCTACGGCCTAGACACACAGGGCCTACTCCTGGAGTTATGGTTTGGAGAGCAATTTCGTATGACAGCAGGAGCACTCTCGTGGTTATCCCACGCACCCTGACTGCAAATTTATACGTCAGTCTAGTGATACAACCTGTTGTGCTGCCATTCATGAACAGCATTCAAGGGGGTGTTTTCCAACAGGATAACGCTCGCCCTCATACCGCTGTTGTAACCCAACATGCTCTACAGAGTGTCGACATGTTGCCTTGGCCTGCTGGATCACCAGATCTTTCTCCAATCGAGCACGTATGGGGCATCATTGGATGACAACTCCAGCGTCATCCACAACCAGTATTAACCGTCCCTGCATTGACCGCCCAAGGGCAACAGGCATGGAACTCCATCCCACAAACTGATATCCGACACCTGTATGACACAATGCATGCACGTTTGCATGCTTGCATTCAAAATTCTGGCGGTTAAACCGGTGACTAATGTACCAACATTTTACATCTGAAATGGCTCTACTTGTGATCTTGAAACTTTAATCAATTAAATATGTTACCTAGACAAATGTACTTCTAAAATTTCATTACTGTACAATAATTTTTTCTTGGTGTTGGGATTTTTTTTCCATCAGTGTATTTCAAAATACGGCGTTATTCTAAGCACTATTAAACCTTAAAAACTTTACTGAAAATGATTTAAATTTAAAATTTCTCTCTATCGACTGCATATTTTATTCCTTACCCAGCTCTCATATTTCCTGATTCCTACTAAATATCAATTGATCAAACTGCGCAAAAAAAAAAAAAAAAAAAAAAAAAAATGTAGAAAAGAAACCCAGTTCAGCCCCTGTCACATAAGAAATCTCCCACTCTACAACGGAAAAAGTAATATTTGTTCCCCCTTACACTTAGAAATGCAGCTTAGATTGTATATATGTATGAAATCCTTTTTGGCCTCACGCTTCAGTAAGCCTTTAGAGTAGTAATACTATCGTCCTAGCTGTATAAAACACGTGTTTATTCTATCACCGCCCTCTGGAGCAATGCATGATCGAGTCCGCATTTCAGTCCTAGAATCGATGATATCTTGCCTAGAACCTGACCATCTTTGCGTTAGCAGTGAAATGGCCCTTCCTTCCTCCCGCACTGAGAATCCACACACAGTGATAAACTCTGCTTCTCACATTGAATACAACAGAGAGTCATTTGCATAAGGCTTAGATCTTCTGATCTAATTCTTCTTTGTACTTTAACTTAAGCTGTCTGCTTGTCATCAATGTCCTTGGGAAGTTTTCAGGCACTAGGCGTCACATTTATGTAGTTATTATTACCCTTGCTCGACCAAGATTACGCGTTCTTTCAAATATTTTTATTTTCTTGTTATTACCGCTGCTACTTTTGGGTTATTTATTTCTTTTTAACATTTTGTCTCGTTCTTATGCAGACATATCAGATGGAACTGTCACACAGCAAAATGTGAGAAACATGGCAAGACCTTTTTACATTATCATGGAGTCTTGGTTAAATGGAAACATTTTGGATTTGTTTGTAAATCATGAGAGTTCTATTTTTATTTTTTTTTATTTCGTAAATGGTGACATTTTTGCTTCATGAAGCACCGAAGAAAAGATAATAGATGTTATATATTCTGCAAAGAGTGCATAAATTATGTTCTCCCATTTTATAGTTATGTAGGTCTTAGCATTTGATGCTCACTCTTTTAATGGAATTTCTTCTCTTAGAGTAAGATTTTTTTGCTCGAAATTCTTTAGATTAAATATATGTTTCTTCTGTGACACTTCTTTTTCTCCATTATGACAAGAACTTTGTTATTTCAAAGCTTGAAAGTGATCTCGGAGCCTTAAATGAGTACTATTAGAGTGTCAATTTCCATTATATTGAACATTTTTTCACCTCGCATTTACATAACGCATATCTAATAATTGTACTTTCAGCGAGGGAGGAAAAAAACTGTTACTAGAAATTTAAAGAATTCTTTTCTTTCCCTCTCGGTCTTTTGCATTTGTTTTGTATTTTTTCTCTTGACTACATATGCTACTTCAGTGAAGATGATGTCATGAAACGTTAAAAAAAAAGATGTATTCGTTATTTCCTTTTTTTCCCATACTAAACGCTTATATTAACGTCTCATTTCTTCAAAAGTGCGATAAACTTTTCTGAGAGTTAACACTTTTCCCTTTTTTCTAAAAGAAAATTGTTTGTTCATTGAATGCAAAAAGTATTGTTTCTTTCAGTAGTTTCAAAAAAGCTCTGTTTTTTTTCTGTTCCTATAAGTAATAAAAGTTAAAAGCTATAGCTGTGCCACGGAAAGGGCAAGATTTCAAACTGTTTTGCTTGAGTGAGTGAAATCTTGAATTTCCGAATCACTAAACAGGGACACTGCAGTGATAATGACGATGCGTTCCTTTCATATTTTTTACTTAATCTTGACCCATTTATCTTAAAATTGCGCACGATTTAACCACACTATGCGCAGCGACTTCCCTTTTATCTTTAAAAGCGTTGCATTAATTGCATTTAGTTGAAGTTAATGCGCCATATAGAATGGGAAATATTTAACTTTTAATTTTTTAACACTCAAGTTTTAAATAAGTCAATTTTTCTTAACAGCAAAGTTTTATATAAGTCGTTCATTTTTTATGAAATTTTAAAGCTTATATATCAGATAGATATATAGAAGACAAAAACTCTTGTTGTCTGGCAACTCTAGAACATGAATTTCATTTTATTTATTTTTATTCTGGAGCCCATTTATTCGTAAAATTTCCTACTTGAATGCTCAATGCCTTCACTAGTTATATCCATGATGAAAATAAAGTTAATTCCTACAAGGCTTATCAAAATCAGCATTGTCTATTACATTGTTATACGTCAATTATATTGTAGAAATGTCAACTGTGATCTGAATTTCTGTTACAATAGACTTCCGGCCGAAAAATAAAATTCTTATTAAAATTGCTGGACTTCGTCGTATCAAACATGGCTTAGAAACATAAACTTAAGTAGAAGGCGAACTGTGGATGCTGTTGGAGTTATTTTTCCGAATTCATTCCACATTTCAATTCAATAGATTGCCATGAACCATAAGCAGATCTTCAAGAAAACGTAAAATCTAATAATATATGAACATAAAATTTATAAATATTCTTCAAATCAATATGTTCATTATCATCATTTTAAATTATTTAAATTAAGCAATTTTTTAAATTTGCAGTTCTTGAATCACTTAAAATTTTTTTAATTATGGCATAAAACAGAAAACTTGCATGCACTACTAATATCCCTTATATAAATTTTGACTATCTATTCAAACTCCAAAACATTTTGCAAACAATTCGAAAAAATCGCAATTCCTTTTCTTGGTCAAGAGGGAAGTAAGCAGTTTTCCGTCAGTAATATAAGAATGAGATATAATCTTTGCTGGGAGAAAATCGTTTATTGTTATTTTTTACAACAAAAATATGCTACTCTCAGAAGTAAAAACAAGCTTGTTTTTTAAGCAAGTTGATTACGCACAAAACAAACATTAATATACTTCTCATAAAAATGGAAGATATTTATGGAATTATTATAAGCTTTAATCAGTTTCGAAATAGGCATTTTATTGTTTCTTATTTCTTTTAATCAAATAAATAAATGCATTCATATATAATCTGTTTATAAAATCTTATTGGAATATTTGACTTCAAAGTAAATTATATTTTCATAGTTCTCTTATAAAGTATCAAAATAATGATAAGCTTGTAATCATTTTAAGTAACTCGCTAACTAAGTTTCTTCTGAACTTTAACTGATGTGAAAGTAACTATAGAAAGTCTTATGTAAAAAGGATTTAGTTTAATATAATTAAAATAAAACACATTAGCTTAAAAATATCAAAAGTTTATATTTAAAATTCCCCCGGGCACAACCCTATAACTTTATAATATTCTAAAATGCATTTAAAAGAAATTAAATTCTAAGTTGTATCTCCCAAAATAATGCTGCTAAATTTATTAAATAAACATTCGTAATTCATAGAAAATTAAATAACTGTATGCATCTTAACAGCATTGAATAAGCAGCTTTGTTATGCTTATAATTGGATTAGAAATTATATATCAATATATATTTTACTGGTGAATATGCTTCAATTAATATATTGCCAATAACAGCTAAAGACTACATATAAAATATACGAGACTAAGGATATTTGAGCTACCATAGGCAATCTTTAATTCAGAGGTCAACACATGATGAACTGATATTCAAGTTTCAGAAAGTGATTATTCAAAATCTATATTTATCGGTTGCTAACCCAGCGCATGCGAAACTCTGGAAGAAAACGTGGATTAAATAATTAGAAAAACCTCTCATCCATGACGCAGCAATACCATAAAAATTCCATAAAATTCCAAAAAAATTGCTCAGCATTAAGCATTCCTTATAATTAATTTCACATGTGTATTTTGTATAGTTATTTTCCTCTATTATACAAAAAAAATTTACCCCCTTCTGAATAATGCATAGATAACACACACAAAAAAAATAGAATAATGGATTTAAAAAAAAATTAGTGAACACGTCAGCCGGCGCCCCCTTCTCCACATTTCTACACGAAACCAATGACTGGGCGTTTAATTGCCGACGTCAAATTTAGCATGCACTGGGTTCACGATCAAAATTGATTTTTAGTGAAATCAGGTTTCGAACACAGAGGCCGTACCCCGAAGCTGACGCGTCCTTAGCAAAGGGCTTAGAATGTGTGAGTTTGTGATTTTTATGATCAGGGAAGAGCAGCCCAATTTTAAACAAAAAAATTCTGAAAAAAAAAATTCGTTGATAATCCAACATGAATATTTTCCAAAATTCACTCATATCATTTCTATAATAAAAATTTAAAAAGTATCAATTTATCATTTTGGATGCGTAATATTTGAAAGTTCTTTCAATGACTTTTTATTTACCGTTTTATGTTTTAAATATTTTTTAAGTGTACTTACAGCAATCTTTTGAATACCATAAGTATATTTGTCTTTGTTATATCTCATAATATTATAGCAAAATTATAGCTTGATCTAAAATAAACTATTGCATGTCTTCTAATTTTCATCAATATTCACAGGAGGAAAATGAAATCACTAAAGAAACAATTTTGCAAATCACTAAAGAAAAAGTTTCGCAACTTGTTGGGATAGCAACTTGTGAAAAATCTTCATGAGAAAGATTCGATTCGATTCGAGCCGCACATTCTGCATGATTTGAGCAAATCCTAGCGATAGTCGGATGTTTCATCATCGACATCTAAATGAAACGCACCAGGCAGTTGGGAGTCCGCTCATTTGGACAGTGAAATAGTACACATAAGTCACTTCCTACCCACTGCAGAAGTTTCTATCTCACGATTGAATCTTAACAACCCTTCGAATATGTATATGTATGCGCTAGTCATTAAACAACGGCTTGATTCGTGCAGGGTGCATTCCATTTTGTGAGTTTAATCACATCAACGTACGATTTTATCCTTTGGCATTCACGTTCATCTAATCGCTCTTCCTCCCCCCTTTCCTTTCTAACAATGCGTGTTTACTTACAACTGCACGTCCAGTAGTTTCGACAGAGTTTAATACTTGGACCATACATCAAATCCTTCGCAACCATGACGACCAACGACGGTATGTGAAATAAAACAGTCTTGAATGCTGTCGGCTTGATTCTAAACACAGCTTACTGCAATGTTCCGCAAGCTCTGGAGCGAGGATTTTTATTGGCAAGTCAGGGCTGCGAATCGGGAACTCCCTTTAAATTATCGAGTAATTTCGAGGAAATTAAACGGGGAAACAATTGATTATAAAGTCTCAATTTTCTCGCGCGTATACGACTTGTTAGCTTGATTTCCAATGTTGTTTATTCAAACTCATGCTGGGGATATCAGGTTTGGTAAAATTTTGAGTTATATATATATGCGCGTATGTAACATATATTTGTTCACATATTTGAGAAGCTATTGAGTTGAATGGAAGAAACTTTTGTAATTTTACTTAAAAAAATATTCGATTATTATTATTTATTAAGGTTTTATTAATTCGATTTATTTCA
Source organism: Argiope trifasciata (assembly GCA_026543055.1). NCBI lineage: Eukaryota > Metazoa > Arthropoda > Arachnida > Araneae > Araneidae > Argiope > Argiope trifasciata. Next base: position 384,314 of record JAPMOQ010048006.1, on the reverse strand, counting down.
TCACGAAAGGCATACTTTCACAAAGAAAAAAGATAAAAAAGACATCAGTCTGCAATGCAAATTTATTTCCCTTCAGGGGCTTTATTATAAGATTTTGATTGGGATTTCTTTGACAAGTCTTAGAAAAGGAAAATTCAGGTATCTTCAAAAGAATGTTTTAAGCATTAAAGATTTTTATCTCTTCGCTCAGAATATGAGAACCTGCTGAATTCAGCAGTTTTACAGATCAAATGCAGAATCAATCAAATAAGAAATATGAATTGGATTAAGAGAGAAGAGAGATAGAAAGAATTTAATATGGGTTAAATTAAGATAAAAATTAGAATGTTTTTTAAGATTTACGTTAGATTAAGAGGCAATACATACATAAAATTAATGAATTTTGAAGATATATTTATAGAAACATTTAACTCCTTAAATTGTAAATATTTCATTTACAAGCATTTAGCCGAAGTGTTTATTTTCAAATTATTATTTGTAATCAATACTTTCAAAATCAACTTTGATAATTATGGCAGATTTTGTTAGTTTATGGCAAGTGGATTAAAGTAAATAATTATGACTTGGGTTTTTTCTACAGAAGAAAAATGATATAATGAATATCACATGAGATATTTTTGTCCAATATCAAGCAATAATAATATTATTTCTTCTTAAATACCTACACCAGCCAGCATAAAACTTTATTTATAATTTTACAATGATATCAGATGGAATTTTAAAGTTCTTTCTTGTCAATATCACATTTTTATAAAGAGAAGGCTATGGAACCAATAAAATGCTCTTCTCTTTCAATCTTAGCCTTTGGTACAGACATTCAAAAACTTTTATTTTTTGGTACTAAAAACATAATTTCGAAACTAAACTAAACACATTTTACTTCTAATTTTCTAGAATGAGTAATATGTTTTATTTCCATATGGTCTTCAACATAAAAGACATAACATAAAAGATATTCGAACTTTGAATTCGAACGCATTTGATACAGACCTGGCTATTTCAATTGTAACTCAATAAGGTTTAACAGTTAATTACAGATACAAACATCCACTTGAAAAATTCTTTCAAATGTGGATAAGAATTATATATTATGCTGTGTCAATTGCTTAGATATCTTCTTGACACAGCAACAGCGACGCTTGGAAAATGTTTATTTTAGGTTATATTGAATAATTTAAATGACCTCTTCCAAGTAGATTCGCCAATAAACGTATAATGTTTTTAAGGAGGCTGTTAAATAACTGAAAATTATGAAATCAAGATAACATTAGTGTGCCAATTTTTTTTTCTAACTGTAACAAACAGAGCGTACAACTACGTTAAAATGATTTCATAATATTTTAGCATACATTTATAGTTTAAAATTTATCAAAGCATATTTTTCATGCAGTCTATCCCAACTGAAAATGTGGGATTATTACCAGCGGCTTTTAATTCAAGTATCAAGCCACGATTCGAATGGACCAATACCTAAAAAATAACTTACACACAATTTAAATGGAAACTTATTTTATCAATATTTCAGATCGCTAAGCCTAATAAAACTCAAATATAGGTATTAAAACTTTTAATTTTTCTTCAAAAATAATTTATAAATAATAGAATTAACTATATCACCGAAATGAAGTTAAGAAAGACTATCACAACATGCAAGCGTCTTTCTTACAGGTAATTAAAATATAATTAGACAATGACATTTAATTCTCAGACATTCCGTTCTTCTTTTATCCTTCAAAAAGTTCTTCGATAGAGTTTTCAAGAAGTCTTTAAATTTTAAGCGGAAGAGTTTGTCACTGAAAAATGTCACTGTTGTTGTATATCTTCACGCAAGTGAATAATGAGGCATTCAAAAGAACGTCAATCAAGGTTAGATAATCTCAAGCTAATCACCTTTTCTTTGTTCAATTCTTCACCATTAAAGAAAAAAAAAACACTTTTTCCTTGTTAATAGATGATCTTTTCGCGTTCTCCCATGCGTACGATCTCCTTTAGTTAATTGTTCTAATATATATATATCCCTGTACATCGTAAATGTCTCTTTTAATAATATTCTTTGAAATGATTTCTTTGTAAAGTTATGGTCTTTTGATGTCCCCAAATGCACAATGGGTGAGCTATTATCTCAAAGGACTGAGCTATTTTCTCAAGTTTATTATTTTGACTTAATCCAATTCAATTCCACTGTTCTTAATTTGATTTCCGTGGTTAAAATTAGCGACTCTCTTACCAGTTGTGTATTTTTCATTATTTGGACAAGGTAGTGAATCTTTTATGCCTTTATATTAAATCCAAAGATTTTTTTTCACTTTAATCTCTTTTCATCCTTTACTAATAGAAAAAAGGATCTTCTGAATAAAAAGTTAAAAAAAATATATGAAATGCTTTTTTTGCCATTAAAGTTGTAAATGAGTGCTAATTAAAATTTGTGTTTTTGAACATTTGAACACATAATATTGAATTACTATAGAGATAATCATATTATATTTATTAAATTAAAATGATAAATTATCTCATTTTGGAAACATAAAAAAAGAAATCATCGTGCTTAACAAGAATTTTAATTAAGTTTTAATTAGTAATTACTTTTAATTCAAATTATAGAACAGTCTATAACCCTGAATTTAAAGACACTATTTAATCAGCAGAATAAAATTGGAATGACTTATTATTGGAATTTTGATTAAAAATAGTTTTTCCTTAATTAATTTACAAATTACTCTTCTAACATGCAGAAATTCTAGCCAGTACAAAATATTGAAATTAATCCTTTTAACTTTTTAACATAAAGATCATATTTTCATCTAAAATTAATTTTTAAAAAAAGAAGCAAATGGTACAATTTTAAATTTTATTTCTGTGAAAACAATAATTTATCATTTTCGAAATTTAATCAATATTTAAAAATTTAATTTTATACAAAATTAACTTTTAATAGAGAAACAGAAGTATTTATACATATATTAAGATTTTAATTTAAGAAGAATTAACGAATTGTATTTTCAGAATACACTTACTTTACAAGATAACAATTTATTCTTGTTGAAAGTGAATTAATGCCACGCGATATTATTTCTATATGCGAAAATGAATTTCCATATTTTTCGAATACTCTCTCCATACACAGTTTTATGATATTGATAATAAAACGCTGATATATGTTACTTTATAAATAAAAATTAAATTCCTTTTACCGAATGATGAAAAACCATAAAAAATTTTGTAGTAAGCGTGCTAAAAACTGATCATCGGACTGACAATAAATCACCTCCTCTATCACTGAGTAAGATCACTTAAGCGCTATAGAGTCAAAAGAAATCGATTATTTTAGGCATAAATTGACATGAATAAATTCCTCTCTTTGATATACATAACCAATGAATCGATCTCGATTGTCTCCCGCCTAAATCTTTAGACGGCTGAAATAAAAGACATTCCTAAGCCAACAAAATTCCTTCAAGATTATAGATTCTCACTAGTGTTATTGCATGAATGAACTGGTGTGATTGATTTTTCCCAAGAGATGTCAGCATATTCAATGTAAAATCACTTGAATGGCGGACAAGAATTCCTTATAAGAACATGGATCATCTTTTTTTATTGCAATGATACATTTTTGAATTTTCCGTTATGAAAAAAATTGGAATAAAATCTAGCTATGAAAATTATTCCCTTGTATAAGCTACTTATTTAGTCGATCCTTTTAAATTAGTTTTATTATGAAAATTTGTATTGCTTAATAAGTCGATTAAATTAGTTAAAATTTTTTTTAATAGATAGCTACTTGAAGATTATGTTGTGGAATTTTCTTTGTAATTTTAAATCACTTTCAAATAACAAGTATTATTAACTTTCGCAATATTCCACATAATAAAAACGACATCAATTATGTATGAAAGTGTAAGTTTTGATGAGTTTCAGTGTTTGTTACGTGCCATTGATACTTTTCAGTTTTAAATTTAAATATTAATTGGATCTTATTTAATTTATTAGATAAATAACTCGTTTAAAATCCATAAATCTGAATATACGGTGAGAGCACTCAGATGGAACGAACAATTTACTTCTTTACTTTCAGCGTTACATAAACTTGACAAGATGTTGCCTCGGATTACAATACTATACTAAAATTACTCTAATTACCCTTTACATTACTATACTAAAATTACTCCAATTACTTTATATAAAACTATACCAAAATTACTCCGATTACTCTACACAAAAATTTTATATAACATCTTATGAAGTGCTCTGATAAGTCTCCTTAAAAGTAAAATTATTCATATATAGTTATACCTCACCTCATATGACGGAAAATGCGTATAAAGATCAAAAATAAAAATGTAAAATAAAGGAAAAACGTAACAAGCAACTTTTCACATAAATAGAAGACAAGAGACATATGGCATTACATGCTAGATTAGCATGTATTAGTTCTCTCTATGTGAGAAAACTAGCAATATAAGAGAAAACAAAACTAAGTATGGAAACGGAGCTAAAAATAGGAATCGAAACTAAAGATTATTTCATATTCGTACAAGATGAAAACTTGAAAAAACTATTAAAATTATTAAAAATTTTTAATTAAAAAACTATTAAAATTATTTAAAAATTATCATTGTATTTAGAGAGCGCTAATGCTGCTACTACCAAAATACAGATGAGTCTAAATAAATTAGAGAAATATGCAAAGTAAAAAGTAATACAATGGAATGAAAATTACAGAAAATAGAAGCAGAATCCGTTTTTGGTAGTAGCTGCATTCGCGCACACTAAATACTATGATTGCCTTTTAAATTTTGGATTTAAATTTTAGTCTTGTTCGAATCCGAAGTTGCTAATTTATATATATATATGTATATATATATATATATATATATATATATTGGCAATCTTGATTAGACTGTGTAGTCCAACGCGATGCAAAATTTGAGCTAGTATTTGTAACGCTTTCATCAGCAAAACTGGTCATTGTGAGGAGAAATATCAAACAACAACATCGATATGCTACTGGAAAAACATAACAAAAATGCAGAATAACTTATGGATTTGCATTCTGCGTCACAACAAAACATAATGCCTCTCAATTAGAAAATGTTTGTAGTTTAATCAAAAACCTTCTGGGGAGATTCGATCAGACGAGTAAAATATAATAGATGCAACAGAGCAACAACCTGCCACTGAAATAAAGGAGATGCTGAAAACATTGGAAAATATTGCATATTATGTTGTGAAGTATCACACTCATAAGTAGTCGCTACACGTACTACAAATTCATTTAATTATAAGGATGCATCGCATTTCGTCAAATTATGGATCTTAGCCAAATACAAATGTATTTAGACAATTTACTTGCAAAACAGCATTCATTATAAACAAGAATATAATTATAAATTTGTTCCAGTATTTTTTTCGAAACGGAGCACATCATGTTATTTCACAGAAAATCCAATGGAAAAAAATGTTTCACATTACGATTAAGATTTAGGAATGGATTACTCTTGTTAAGCGAGTTTCCATTGTTATGTATAAGAGAGAATATTACCTATAAATTAGAAAAAGGAAAACTCTTTGGTTTCTCTCAAACTGTCAAAGAAAATTAGAGACATTTGCTGTATGCAAATGCGTTGGTCTTTCTTTACCAGTTACTGAACTTTAAAGTCAGTATCTGTAGTGTCCTAAAAGCTGTCTTATAAGGGAAATAAAAGTTCAAAAATAATGTTAAAAAACCAACTTGGAATGGAAGATTTAAAAGTTCTCCTTTTCCTTTATATTTTGGTATTTTCCCTGAGCAAGTAGTCCCACAATATGGATGGGAGATTTATGCGCATTTTCAATATATTCTACATGGATCAGTGATCTGCTTGGTGATTAAGCGACAAGATCAGTGTCTATTCGCGCTTTCTCTGTGGAGTGTTCATGGTGAAGGAAACTTTCTATCTGAACACTGTGAGTGCTATTACTACTCTGAACTGGCAGTTTCATGTCAACTTGTGTGACGCAAGCTCTGTTCATTGAATACGACTCGACTGTATTTTTGTTATTTGTACTTCACAGTTTCTTTTTCTTATTTTAGTGTCAAAAAATCCATCGATTTATATTATCCAACATATCTGATTATTTTTAATGTACACTTACTAAGAGGTTTATAATACCTCTAAGGGGATAAATGTTTAATTCTATTTTTATTCATTAATTATTACATATGTTCTATATGTCAAGTTACATAGAATAATAGTATATAAAATGACTTCAACTGAGTATGATTTTATCTATTGTCTGATTTTATCTATTGTATTATAATATCTCTATATTATGCTTTATAAATCTTCCTATTCTTTATAAGAAAGCATTAATTTAATTTCTAGAGGACAATATAAACCAGTGTAAGAATTATGTCGATATTTGCTTCTCATTTGCTTACACATTTATAGTTTTATAATGAAGATTAAAGGAAACGAGACATATTATATTTGCTATAGAATCTTTTATTCAGGCATCCAATTATCAAGAAAAATATAGCACTTCATCCTATGAATTTAAAATATATCTTATGGTTTAGATAAACTTATTATACACAAATCAATTACATCAAAAACTATACTAATTTTGAGAAAAATTCCGAGAAAGCACGTCTGATAGCTGCGAAAACCGAATTCATAAAAGGAGAAAGAATAGTTTTTTAATTCTAATTCTACAATAAAAACTACAAAGTCTATGAAACAGAATTCGATCGAAGTGCATACAAGGAACAACGCTTGCACTCCAACACTCCGGTAGACGACAAATCGTCAAATAAATAACAACAACCCAGGATCTCTAGCAACCATCAATTCAAATTGTTACGAAAGAATATTTCTATGGTGAGAGATTCGCCTTTTACAGCTTCCGGACAGTAAACGAAGGTTTCCAGAAGAATCTTCAGACTTGGAGCTCTGATAGAGAAAAGAGCGAAAATTCCTGCATTTTCCAGCATGCCACCAAAACGACCCTATTAATCACCAAATCTTCAAATTATCATGGCATTTTTCTTTCAGGTCGGAAAGTCATTGATCTGGCATCCATTAAGAAACACTAAATCTATCTTTCCATTCATAACAATAGTTTGAGAGGAGAGATGTAGGATAAAAACGAAAAAATGTAGAATTCCGGATTATACTTCTTTTTACCCTACGGCGATAAAACTATCTTCAATTTTAAATGTAAATTAAACCTGAAAAGAGGTTCAGAATTCTTACATGTCAAACCTGTATGAACGAAGAATGGTGAAAATGATATCAATGTAATGGAAAGAAAAGGTAAAATGATAATCAAAAAACTTATATCATCAACTAATTAGTTTTGAGAAATAATTAATTACATAACCTCAGAAAAATTTTCGTATATTCATTTTTTTAAACTTCGACTAACAAATTAAAAATATTAGACTTAAATAAAATAACCTTCATAATTTTTTATTCAAAATAGCTTGTTGTATTTGCATACATTTGGAATTATTTTATTTGAAACTGCTTTAATCCAATTCGGTATTATATTATTTTATCTTTCGTATTATTTGGTAAGATTTAGACTTTTGCTTCAAGAAAATGTATAATCAAATTATTGCTATGAAAAGAGAAAAATAAAAATTGTTAAGTAAAACCTCTTGCATGGTGAAATAAATAATAGAAAACTTGATCCTTGAGAGCATAAGCGATTCTTATCGTTCAAAAAAATTTTGAAGAGATTTTTTTATCAATAATAATTACATATATTCTGTTTACTTTCATTGCCTATTACTGCTATGAAAATATGCTTGAAAAAACATCCTATTCTGTGCATTTCATTTATAAAAGTAAAAAAAAGGTCATAAAAATTTTATGAAATCCAATTTACTCAGACACAAAAAGAAGCAAATTAATATATGATAAAAAAAAAAGATTTTTACTAAAAATCACCGGTTTTCCCAAATAAAAACCCTTGTGGTGAGGAAATAACTCTGCAACAAAAATAATGTTTACAGAACTGCAATTCCTGAAACAGAAATCATAAAACGAAGTTCAGGTAAAAAAGGTATACAGCAAACTTTTATTTCATTTTTCATTTCCATTTTGTTCGGTTCAACATAAAAAAGTGTCTGATGTTCAGTTTTTATGTTTCGGTGGAAATTTCCAGTTGCAGCACATATTCAGCCATTACATATTCTTGCAAAAAACTAAGGAACAAAAAAGTCTTGAATAATTTTTTTACTTTAGTAAAGTATTAGAAGGAATGAAGCTTAAGGAAAGTATCTGGGAAGATTAGGTTGTATTTTATGTATAATTCTTCTAAAATGAAAGACTTGTCGGATGCCGTAAAATTAAATAATAAATTTCACATCAAAAATATTTTCAGCAAATGAAATACAAATGTTTGATTTAATATTGGAAGTATTTACAAATTATTTATGCAATCTACCAATTAGGATTTTCATGGGTTGCAATTTTAACTAATTTTTTTTGCAAAACTTTACTAAAATAGTTATTGAAAATCATAAAGATTTTGATAACAAACAAATTTTAAAATATATTGATACTTAACCATTGAATTATATGTTTTAATATTATTCAATTTAAAACCAAAAAAAAAAAAAAAAAAAAAACTCGACCATGGAATGTTGAATGCCGTCTTGCAGGACATTTCATAAAAAAATAAACAATCGAAGCTTGTTTCTTGGTGGCCAGGCTTTAATAATGCCTTTCTTAAAATTTGTAGTTTTAAAAGTTTATTAAAAAAATAGAGTTTAATTTCAGTATTTGCGGGACAGAATAATTTAAAATGTTCTAAGTGTACAGAGAACAATCATGCATCTTTTTGAATGTTGATTGTCATAATATTTTATTTGTCCAGTTTCTTCTGAAAGTTTGCCAAGAAAAAAAATTATTTCTGTTTTATCAAGAAAAAAATCTCCATTTCCATGCTATAAAAAATTTCACACCATATAAAATTGGCTACAAATAGACACGGTTATTAATCAGTCAGTTACAATGGGAAAATATCAATTCAATTTATTGAGGCTTGATTATATATAAGCATAATTTCTTGGGGGGCTAATTTCTTCTTTATGCAAACGACATGCCAGCAAAAATATGTTATTCTAGAATCTTATTTTATCAGCGTGTTTTTACTTCGATCATTCTGTGAAGGTTTTTTTGAAAAACATCTAGAAATTCTAATGAAAAATTATTCAAATAAGTAATGAGACGTAAATCATAAAGAAGAAAGTTCGAAAGTAATATCATTTTTTCATTCAAGTATTTGTGTAAACTCAAAATAATTTCTTTTGTGGGTCGTCGGTTGATTAACTTCGAATTACCGAGTATTTCAAGTTTCAATGAACTTCAATGGATAGAATCATTTAAAAGAAGAAAAAAAATAATGTTGTTGCGGAAAAATTGGATAGTTAGAAAATTGGAATAGTATAAAAATAGGTATGAAAATACAAATGCACTTGTGCAAATACTAACCACATGTTATTAATGTTAATATTTTTGAGCTAATTTTTTATTATTTCTTTTTGTAGTATTAATATTTCTGTTATTTTGTGAATTAAAATTAGCTCATTATTTATATATTAGATTTTTCAGCAATATTCCATGTATATTTGAAATTAAAAATATTATATGTATTTTTCTAAAGATAAAGTTGTAAAGGATTCTAGACAATATTAAACCCAATTTATTATATTTAATATGAGAAATTTAAAAGTAAAATTATTATTTTTTGAAAAATTTATACAGAAAAATTGATGTTATATTCTTATTGATTAACGGATGTTATATAATTATTGAATCTAATACTCATTACATTTTCAAAAATTTAGTATTCATAGAAAACTATTGTTAAACATTGATTTGCCTTATAATATTACAAAATTATAAAGAATATAAATTATTGATAATATCTCAAATAATTCTGATAACCTGAATTTGGAAAGGGATTCAAGCAATTAAGGAAAACGCAGATTTCACTAACAACTGAGAACCGCATTCAAACTGTATTGAAAATTGATAAGGATTTCCAAGTATAATTATACAGAAAAGGAATACAACTATATCTTCCATAAAATATCCGTACAACTGTGGTACCTTTAATTATTTAGAATATGAAAGAGGATTGAAGCGGTAACGCATAGAAGGCTCCATTTGATCCCCTGGAGCAAACTTTTAAGTGGTGCGGTCACGAATTTAGAAATTTTGCGAATAATTCGAAATCAACATATTCTCATGAGACAGATTTACTTGAAGTCACAAGTACACTGTGAATATTTATTGGTCATCAAATTATTTGCCATATATTTTAAAATAACTTTAAAATATAGATGATCATATAACTTATGTGATCATGTATTATTTGTGTACTACAATTTTTTAACTATAAAGATCCAATGTTTATTCATAAAATAACTTTGTAAGAATGCGAGATCTTTTTAGCTGCAACGAAATATAGCGAAATTCAAATTTAAAATAAACTTTATTCAAAATTTTGTAAGAATGCGAGAAGTTTTTGGCAGCCACGAAATATAGCAAAAGCCAAATTTGAAATAAATTTTATTCAAAATTTATGTTTGAAAGTAAGTGTGCATTATTTGCTATAAATCAATTCCCCCCCCATTAACTTCATGAAGTGATGCCATATAGAAAACCCCGGCCATTTATGCCTAGTTCGTTGTTACAGAGAATAAAGTATGAATTCGAAAATTGTGTATAGTCTGTGTATTTCTGCTTGCCACTCAAGGAAACTAGACGTTCTTCCTCCGTAGCCTGCTGCCAATCAAAACTTTAAACTCATTCCGTCCATCATTTGGGTAGCATAAATCTCTTCTTTTTTACTATTCAACTCCAATAATATTGGTAATCGTCTAGACCTTCAGAATTTAATTTTTCCTCATCAGAAAATATAACTGAACGTTTATTCTGAAATCCAGGAAATATGGTTTTCACCCTACTACAGTCGGTGTTGAATATGCCTTTCAGCCATTTAGGTTTGAGTTTTCTTTTTCTGAATAGGGACTTTTTAGAGCTTTTTTTGTAATTGTAGACCTTTTTTTACAGTCATGTGGTATTTGTATTATTTTGGGTTTTGGCAACATTTTTAATGTTGTTTTTATTAAATTAAATGTTTTTTTTTTTGGTTTTTCAATGATTTTTCTTTGATCTTATTTAGTTAATGCTCATGCTTACCAGCCTTCCTTTTGGACCCTTGACTTTTAGAAATTCTTGCGAAACTTGAAATAGTATTTGAATGGATAAATAGTAGAATTGCAAACTCTTACAGACCATTGATAACATTTTTATTGATGACAATTAGGTCTCTTTGAAGGGCCTTTCAATAAAATGCCACATTTTTCTTAACAAAAAATAGCTAGAAAGAATCAAATTATCAATTTTAAGGTTTCCATACCTTCGAAAACAATTAATTTAGCACATAACGACTACTGTTTTCACTCACCAAATATCGTTAATTAGTGAATTTGAAAAAAACGTTAGTCATAGATGATATTTACTGTTTTCTAAAAGAAAATGTAGCTAAGAAATTAGATAAACGATTTAAATCGATAAAATCAAAATACAAAGCGTAATTCACAAAATATAACTGTCCTATTCGTTTCATGTTGTGTATTAAGTGGTCGTTGCAGCGAAGAGCATGAATGGTATCAGAATAGTAAATGTAGTACAAATGGCAGAGATAAATATGCAGAAACCAACAACACCATTTGAGAATCAAGCCATCTCTATAAGGATGTTTATGATGAAATATAACTGAATTATAATATTTATCCCTGGAATGTAAAGATACTTTGATGACAAAAGCAGTGGCAGCAACTACGTATTAAGCAGCAACTCTGTATTAAGTTCCATCAAATTAGTGCAGTGGAGAAGGAATTTCTTGAATCTTTTATTAAAGCTCTCAATTAAACAGAATTCCCCTTATAATGATTAGCCACTTTCGAATATCAGAAAAGAAACGTTTTAACTGTTGTCGACGGAATACAAATGCCGCTTCCTAAACACGCAAGTTTTATGAACACATTTCTTTACACACATATTTAATGACAGAATTATTAACAAAGAAGGATTATACATTCATCTGATTTCCACCTAACAGATTTCTGATTCTTGTGATATTACTTAGTATAGATATGTACAGAATCCACTAATTATATTTAACCTGAAAGGAGATTTGTTGCTTTAAACGTTTTTCAAATGGAAATAGTTTCATTTTCCATTGAGAAAAATGCAACATGTGCCTAATTGTAAATTTTACATGAGCGCGATAAAAACAGTTTGAGGTTTATTTTGTCACACACCACGCTTTCTAATTCAATGAAATTTAGTTTTTCGAGGGGGAAAAACCCTCATGTCTATCCTCATGGTAATTTCTATATTCTCTAGATCAAATATCAAAGTATTTATGTTATCGTTGAAAAATTTGATTTTAATGTTTTCAAGCATTTTTTTAAAACTATTGTGTCGGAGAATTATTTAGTTTTGTAACTTTGGTATTTGCCAAGATTTGATAAGGGAAAAAAATATTTTGAACCTTGTATTTTCAATTTTGAGTTTTCTATTCCTATGCTCTGCTGTTTGTAATTTCTGTGTTCTTGCTGGGCTCCAAAATATATTGTCATTATTCAAATAACGTGACGTACAATTTCATGGAAGCGTTAGACTGTGCTTTTTGACATTGTATCATGTAATGACAGCAATCGTTCTGATGCCGTCAGATGTGTAGGCAGAGAGGGAATAGTCTCTTGTGATTTCTGTATTATCAAAATTATCAGCTGACATAAAACTGTTATAAAATATAATAAACATTATTTATATAGAACATACTTCAATCACTTTTCAGTTTTTCTATATGTGTTTTTTAATTCCTATATATATGGTATCACTATCGTATTTAAATAACATGAAAAAGAATCTTTCCAATTCCTAAAGAATGCTAAAAAGATATCTAATTTAAATTCATGAACTGCAAAGGCGAGATACAGTTATTTCTTTTATCTCCATTTTTTTCTTCCTTATTGACTTCCATTTTATTTTTGAAAGTGAACAGTTTGCCTCACTCAATAGATACCAGAGTCTTATAATGCGAGAATTCTTTCATAATATGCCAGTTTAATAGATCTCCAATAAACCGGACTTATTTCAATGCGAACCGATTTCTTAAATTTAATCATGCATTATATTTAATTTTCTTTTTCTGGCTTACTGAAACTTAATTCTATGCTTTCTTGAAATATGCGATCTCGTACATTCAACAATTTTCCCACAAGCTTAAATATTTAAAGGTGGAATGCAACGTTTGCATCTTATTAGAAATCCGAAGAAAATGTTGAGGAATTTAATTTCGAATTGTTTTGCCGAATGAAATTACTGATTTACCAGTAAGATGCAGTTTTGTTTGAACTAGCATATTCCTCACCATGTCTAATGTAACATATATTATTTTTTTAAGTTAGCAGTAATTTTTGTCGGAAACTTTTATTGCAGTTAAAGGTAAATATTAGAATAAGATTTTATATAATTTAGGACTTCTGGTTACTGAAAGCATGTTAAAATTCTTTGAACTTTAAAGAGACTAAATGAAAATTTAATTTAAGTCTATTTCCTTGCAAGCCATAAAAAATGTACATACATATGTATTTCAGAAAATTCTCAAAATTACTTTTATCGTTTATGTAAGTTTTATAAAGAAGCTTGAAGATCCTACTCTATCTGCCAAAAATTAAAAAATTCAAAAATGGATTTCTTTTAAGTTATCTAAACTCTCGCGCTCAATAATATTAAGATGATGTTAATTAAAAGGATTTTAGACTTTTACCAGCCAAGAGCAGTAATTTATAAGACTAGTAGGCCAGATGATTTAAACTATTGTTCATAAATTTATTTTTCTTACGTCAAAAAAGTATTATTCGCAATTTAACTTGGACTTTTTATACAACACAAATCTATTAAACTCTATATTAATTTTTATTACTTTTATTATAACCAATCATCTTGCAGATATTCATCTAGTTATCCATTCAGCCAATAATCATTAAAATGAAGAATTAAAATTTGACTATATTGAATAATAACTGATTCTTCATCTATTTTGTAAAAGCCAATTACCTCGTGAATTTTAATCGATATGTCCATTCATGAACAAAACTGACAACACAATGCAGTATTAAAATTTGAAAATAAATTAATTCATTAAACTAACATTTAAGTACTTGCATAAGAGTTATTTGAATTTGCCCTCATAATTAAGATTCTTAAGTAGGTGACTGGGAAGAATTCATTCCTATACTCGGTTTTATCCCGGCCTTATCATCATCAAAGCGTTTAATCCATTAAGATTGATTGATGCCATCATCTTCAGAGCCCGTATGTTCTCTTGAAATTTAATATAGGTTTAACATGTGGTCTTATACGAAGGATCTATCAGAAATTATGATGTTTTTTTCTAATCTTCGAAAATCTATTCAGATAATATTCAACAGAATGTAATGAACCAATTGGTTCTAAAATTGAAAGAAGAAAGCACTTTTCAGATTATTGAACTCATTTAAAAAAGACATTTATATTAGAAATTAGAAACGTTTGTATTAATCTATACGCTTTGGTTGATTTAATAAAAATAAAAACAAATTAAAGTGTATTAAAAATTTTCCAGTTTTTATTTTCATAGCTTCATTTAAATAGAAAGAAACTACTGTTAAAAGATCATGCCAATTAAATAATTAACCTAATAAGCGTTCATTTATTACAAAAGTGAAACACCTTCATCAGTAAAAATTATTTTGAAACTATATATATTAATATGAGAAGCGATGAATTGTCTTGATGAAAGGAATTTTATATCTTACAGCCAGGAACATAATTTTATAAAACGTCGCAAAAACATAAAAGTAACTGTAATTAGTTTAGATAATTATTGAAATTTTTGTTATTTATCATCAGATGTTAGAAACCTTGAAAAAGGTTGTAATTATATGTCTTGGGATGTTCAAAAAATTGGATGTAATTAAATGTTAACAGACTCCTTACTCCTATGTATATGAATTTTTCTTTCGTTTGTTTTATCAACTCCCAAAATCAAGAGAATTATTTTGCAACATTACACGATTTTTTTCCTATTGTGCTAAGATTAATTTTATTAACCCCTTGACGAGATTTTAGGAAAACCAATTTACTGGGATATTTTGCTCTGTAAGGTTAACATATAATAAAAGACAAGATTAATGAAATTTACAGACTAAAATATATTTCCAATTGTCATTTCAATAAGTAAAGCATTTTTCTAATTAACATCACTAAGCATTTTCATATGATAAACACCAGCTCATACTCTGTACTCTAATTTTTCAATACTTAATTGAGGAAGACCAAGAAATTTACATCAAATCACTGAAATCATATTGAATTCCTATCATGGAGAAAAAAATTAATAATTTAATATAATTACAAAATAAATCAAACAAAAATGCCCATACTAAGGATTAAAATATTTTACAAGTGGAATAAGGAAACATAGAAACATAAAAATACATACAAATCATATTTGTCAGTTGAAATACTAGAAATTGTGATCGTAAACAAAACTAGTTACCGTTGGGCACTAAGGAACTATTCCTGCTAGGGAAAAACAAAACTCTTAAAGAAAGAAGCTTAAGTTATGGATTACAAAATGAAACAAATCATACTAATTTTTTTAATTCAAGAGTTTGATAATATTCATACAAAAACATTATTATCTATACTTTTAATAAAGCTCAATGTGTGTGTGTTGGCGTTCTACAGGCCAGACCGTTGAAAATACAGCTACCAAATTTGGTACGTGTATACCCTGGAGGTCAGGAATGTGTAACTCGGAGCCCTTTTTTCAAATTTTTAATTAGAATTAGAATTAATTAAAATTTAAGCAAAATTTCGACGTTTTTCCGCTATAACTTCCGAAAATATTATTGCACAAACATGATTTTTATATCAATTTAAGGATAAAAAAATTATCTTTCTAATGGTATAAGTTTTTTTTTAAATTTATAACGTAAGCTTCTATTTTTAGCGAATTTTTAAAGAAATATTTTAACCATGTTTATATCACGTAACTGGATAAAATAAAAAAATGCCGGAAGTTCGAATAAAAAAAACTATCATCGCAAAATAAATCTAAAGAAATGCAACTCTTAACACGTGACAGGATAAAATAAAAGAAATATAAAATGTGATATTTTCTAAAAAATTAAATGCAAAGCAAAGGATTCTATGATCGTTTGCAATATCTAAATAATTAATTTAATAAATCTTCTTTACGGTAAACCTGATCAATTTAGACAGGATATGCATTGGAATCCCGACTTAATAGCATATTTCTACTATCGTCTGCAATATTTGTATCATTAATTCAATATTTTTTTCCATTATAAAATGTGATAGTTTCTAAAAAAATAAATGCAAAGCTAAGGTTTCCATAAAATCTGCAAGAGCACGTCAAAGGGAAAAAATGAGGTTTTATCAACGTGTCGCCATCATTTTGACGGAAGTTCAAATTAAAAAAAATAATAATAAAACTATCATCGCAAATTAAATCTGAAGAAATGCAACTTTTAGCACGTGACTGGATAAAATAAAATAAATATAAAATGTGATATTTTCTTTAAAAAATGCAAGGCAACGAATTCTATGATCGTTTGCAATATTGAAATCATTAATTGAATAAGTTATCTTTATTTATACAGGATATGCATTGAAATTCCTTTCCAATCGCCAATTTGTAAAATATTATTAATAAGCATATATATTGTTTAATACTAATAATTTTGTCAAAATGAAGCAAATAATTACATTTTATGTAGTTTGAGTCAAGCAATGCATTTATGAATAATGAGTTTTAGATTTCTTCATACTTTGCTCTTTGAGCCATATTTTACAAAATATTTTTATTAATATTTTAAATAAAAGTTGTTACATCAATAAGTCTTCTAAATCAATCATTAAAACTGATTGATTTATAAAATTAAAGAATATTATTAGGAAAACGCATTCTTTTAGAACTTTCAGTCCATCATCTTAAAGAAAATATTAATTTCAGGCCAATAAATGCCCGGAGTTACTACAAGGCTAATGAATATGAGATTTAATTGAAAATTTAGAACTCATTACTCATGGCGAACCAGCTGGTCGCCAAATACGGCTAGTCTGAAATAAAAATATTGAACTCTTAGAAAAAGAGCTTTTATGTATTAATTTTAATTTTCATCTGTCATTTAATCAAGCATTAACTCAACAATTCTATTTCAATGACGCCTGATTTCTTTTAACGACAGACACAATAAATCAGGTATTTGCAGCTTTAAAGGTAAAAGTTTATTTTGCTTCTTCAAAATAAATAACAGTATTTTATAACTTACCATTGATTTTCGAGTAAAAAAAAAAGGAGGAAAATAGAGCTAACCTAAAATTACTCTGTAATACCATCCTTTCCCATTAGTAACTCGTATATTTCAGAGTATAAAAAGAAACTGGTACACATGCAATCAATCCACATTTAATAAGCTTCATTCTGGTGAAACAAAGATCTTTCTCACGTGGGAGACAGGACAATTGAAAATGTATTGGTAAAATTTCTTAAATATCGCACTGGGAACATTTCAGAAAGTTTCTTGAGGAGGGAAAAAAGATACTGAAATCATCCATTAAATGTGCAATTTTCTTGAGTTTGATGAAGCCCATTTAATACTTCTGAACGATTGTCTTTAAATGCTCTGGGATTTGGTTGTTGATGCTGCACGTTTTTTTAAAGATCTCTTGAAAGGGATTTGAAAACAAATCTTATACATTCATTCATGAGTTTAATCTTATGGCTTTAAATGGACAATTCAAAATGAAATTCGGATCAAATTTTATATTTAGATATTTTTTTTTTTTGCTTTTAAAGGTTATTTGTATAGATGCCTTTCTTGACAAAGTATTTTCATGAACACAAAAAATATTTTATAACAAATTATTCAAACAAGTACATTCAGCTACCAGTAAAGTAGTCAAAACAGCTGGAACAACTCACATGTTGCAGATCATTGGTTCATGTGGTACTTTTTCCTTTATTTTTTGCTTACATATTTAATCTGTGGTTTTAAATGTGCTTCTTAAATTTATCTATATAGGCGTCTCTCCCGAAAAAATGCGATTTTACACACATGAAAACCTGTTTATAACTATCTATTAGAACCTTTTTCTGTCTTTTTTTTATGCTGACAATAACATATAGGGCCATCTCGAATCAAATTTCTGTATGGAATAAACTGAGCGGAAGTTCAAAATTATTAGTGATAGATACGTGTGAAATGAATATTACAATATAGCAGATTGATTTGAATTACATGTTAAACCAAGTGCATTCATGATTTTTTATTTAAATTGTCAGTTTATATGTAGGTAAGATTGAAAAAATATTCATAAGGATTTAATATGTGATTTGTATCTAAATGTTTTCTCTAAAAAAAAACACTATTTAAAAAATTGTCGAGCAAATCTTGGTCTCTCGGATATCTTATTTTATATAATACTCATTCATCTAATAAAATGTTTCGCCTGTTTAATGACTGCGATTGAAGTAAATGAGACCATTCAGAGGCACTTAGAAGAGATGTAGAATTGCATCAATTT
>JAPMOQ010048006.1:342814-360643 GCA_026543055.1 Argiope trifasciata | reverse complement strand
GAATTTTAAATATCCAATAAATAAATTTTAGTAATAATGAATTTTAAATATCCAATAAATAAATTTTAGTAATAATGAATTTTAAATATCCAATAAATAAATTATAGTAATAATGAATTTTAAATATACAATAAATAAATTTTAGTAATAATGAATTTTAAATATCCAATAAATAAATTTTAGTAATAATGAATTTTAAATATCCAATAAATAAATTTTAATAGAATTCTGGCGAATAAATTTTGCCAGACTTTTTAAAATCACTCTTTTTTAGGAGATCTAAACTTTGTCCTGCTATTATATAAAACTATACCTTCCTAATGGTGTGTCATTCACAAAGACAAATATAGTCCAAAATATCCTTTTGATATAATTAAAGGAAATAATAGGATGTCGAGAATGAATAACACACTATCTATGAAAAGAAATTGAATATGAGTTATTGCCAAACATTGAAAAAGCATTTTTATTTCTCTTTCGTCTTTTTATATTGCTGTCAAATTGTATCCAAGTTCGAAACCTAAAGACGATCATTTCGACATTAGACGAAAGTTATAGCAATCACTTTTGCTTATTTTAATTGTAGTAACATTGTGTTTTGAGGAAATACAAGGTTATTTTGGGTTTAACCAAGTCATTTTGAGCTGCCGTTGCAGGAATATAATGGTTTTAGATATATTACTCACTCCTCCCTTTGAAAGCTTCTACACCGCATCAACAGGAGGACTGTTAACCAATGACGTCATATTTCCCGTGCTGGAGGTCTACATATATGGTGATTTCTAGTGAAATCGTGTCTCGAGTATACAACCCTCCTGCAGAGAAATGAATACCTTACATTACACCTCTGCCATCTGAAGCATATTTGTCATCATGTATTTGAAACAAATTCACGAATAAAAAAATATTCTTAATTATTTTAGAAATCGTTATTTCGTTTAATAAATAGCACATTTACAGATTTTTTCTATTAAATTGTTAAAAAGATTTAACATTCAATCTTTAAGTTACACTATCGAATTACATAATTAAAAAGCAAGTTTTTATTTACATCTGAAAAAATTTTTTAATTCAATAGCTTTTCGGCAGTCCAAATTTAGTTTTCAATTTTAACTTCACTGATTTGATAAACATAGTTTCTAAATTTTTACCTATATAATGAATATTATTCTAAAGATCACTCTTCAATGTGTTAAAATATATTATTTACTAATCAGTGAATAGTTTCTAAGCTTACTATACGTTATTCGTGGCACATTTCCTTCTCTAAATCTATGCCTTCGCATGTTCGCATGCATTTGAGTAATGGCATCCTAACGCAATCAATGATTAAACAACCTTCTGACAATGTGATGTACGTTAATAGAGTGTTAATCGTCACATAGTAGTCGACTACATAGAATGCATCGTCACTGGGGGGTTGGAGGCGCAATGCTTAAGGCTGAACCATAGGCGAACTAAGTCAAATCGATTCAATCAATGAATATTTGGCTATTTGGGAAGAATGGTAACAACTATTTGATTTTACAACAATGTTTCCTACTTTTATGGATTATACTGAGCATTTTAAGAATATTATTCTATAGAAAGGAAGGAAAGTATATGAACATAAATTTTGTAATATGCAAATGACGTTCATTTAAAAAATGAATGAAATCTTTTTAGATCATGCTCTTTTTCAGATTATTTAACTGCAGATTTTTTATATTTTACTTAATTTCTAATTTTGAAATGTGAAATTTACTGTTTCTTACCAAATGTAGTCACAGGAGGATGGTCAAATTTCGATTTAATTAACTAAAATCGGAAAACAATATATTCTTTTCAAGAATATCCAATCATTTGAAATTCTAATCCTTAAGCGTATCAAGAAGCGTGTGAAAAGCATTTGAAAAATTTCAGCTTCTGAAGTATAAAAGAAAAACATTTACCTACAAAATCTCATCTTTACAATGTAAATGATTTGTGTGAACAACACCAATGGGACATTGGATTTATTTTTCATGCTCAAAAAGGATTCCAAAAGTAACGATAAGATAGCTCTCACATGCCATATTGTAAAGTTTTATACAAATCAGGCAAACATAAACATACAATAAAAGAAGCTGCATGCCATTATGCATTTATTTCTCAAATTAATTGATTTTCTGATACAACTTCAAAAAATTTTATTCATCACTTCGAAGAAAATACTACTCATAAATGCCACCATTAGTCAATTTTCAGAAATTGTTCTGACTTTCATTGCTATCATTTGTATCAAAGTCAATACTCTGCTAAATTTGATTTCAAACTATATGAACAGAATATATCCTCCTCAGTGAAAAGTGTAAAATTGTGAAGAACTAATATAAAACCTAAGGGTATGTTTCAAATTTCCACCCACCATTTCTTCCCACTTCTTTTCATCGAAACTGTGAAAAAAAGAATTCAGTTTGTGACAAGGTTTTAAGGTTTAGTACGTTTAAAAAAATCAAAGATTCAAGAATAATCATTTTTACATTTATTTTTCAAATTTTAAAAAAATATTTTTCTAACGGAATATAAAAAAACTAAAAATTATCAGTCTTATTCCATCAAGATACTACAAATTACCAACAATTCTATCCTATGTAAAATAGAATATATACTGTAATTTCTGTCAAAGAATAATCATGAAAATGTTACTTTTTATGTGTATTCTACTCCAATAATACTTCCCCCCCAAGTCAAAATATGTTTACATTTACTTGAATCACAGTTTTTTTTATAATTATATATATGTTTTTTTCACTTTGAAAATTAAGTTTTCTAACTAACTAACACTTATAAATTTATTAAAAAATGAATGAAAAAAACCGAGATTTTCAGTTTTTAAAGTGGTTTTATTATATTCTCATTTATTTTAAGCAATTTAAACGAATGAAGTGAAAGTTTGAAAATCCTGGTTGGGAAATAATAGGTTAACTCAATACTAATTTTTAAGTCATCAATGGAAAAATAACAACAACTATCATTTAATTATGTACAATTTAACCTTAAAAACAGACATTGACAACTAAAACGATATTTCTCCAAATGATGGCCAATGAATATTTAAAAAGAATATTTGCTTTGTGTTAAATCGAAAAGCAGTTAAAAATTTAACGATGAAAAGTTGTAAAAAATAATAATAAAACCTGGATTCTGTTTGCCATAACATTGTCTCCGTGATAAATTAGAGCTAAATTTAAGTTGTAGCTCTAAGCCTTATGATCTATATCGTTGGAAGGATAGTTTCCGTCTTAAACCACGAATCGCTTTTAGCTCACCGCCCGACTGTCCTTGTCAAATATTATGGGTTATTGCCAGTCTTATTAATGTTGTAAATCCCAGAGAACTTAATAAATCAGAATTTCCTCACCTTCCAGCAGAGCATTCGAAAAACGAAAGTGAATTATCCAACTGTCGCATTAGAGGTCTTGATGAATTATCCGATGTGAATTGTCCTACCGATCGGGCTTCAGGGTAGAAAAAAATTGTCCGATAAACCGAATGCTAGGGAGGCTATCTAATTCGTTGTTAGGTGCTTTCGTCTTCCCTTAGGATGCATAAGGATCAGAAAGGCTTAATCGATGAAACCAATTCCCGTATGTTTCAGCTTTTTCTCGTTATTCTGATGAGCGTCTATTTTTCTCTTTTCCTTCTTTTTTTTACGCTTTTCAAAGGTCATCTGCAGACTGCGATTCTTCTACTGCTGATGATATTGGCTTGTCCTACGTAATCAGCGTGCGTCTCCTATAGTTTCTTTCTCTTTGGAGATTTGAATGGAATACACCGAAACGCGTTGTGTCTGTTTGCGTTTCTTTGTCCACTTTATGCTTAAAGGGGGCTTTTGAGAAGCAGGTCGTATGCACTTTGTATAATTTTTAACGCTCTCAATATATTTGATAACATAGATATTGAATCCTACCATATTATCCTTGCTCCATTTTTTACCCAAAGAGACTTTTCTACTCAACATATATATCGATGGTCAGTTTTTTTTCTTTTTTGTGTTAGAAATATAGAGAAAGTAATTTTATCGTCAAAAAGTTTGATTTATTTGAGTTTTCTGTCAAATATCGTTTTCAATAGGTTGGAATAAAAATACATTTAATGCAAAAATATTATTTTTCAGATTCTTTTAACCACATGTCAAGGGTTAATCATGAAAATTCGCCAAGAACCATGCGATAGATTCAGAAAAACATCTATATTTCATAAATATTGCTTGTCTATGTCATGAAAGAGATTCACAGTTTGTTGCCGAAGCAGTGAGCAAGATAACAGCTTTCTGAGAGAATATTCAACAAAGTTTTAGGGAGACTTCTACTGGAGGACCTGTTTTGATACTTATTTAGTCATTTTGAACTTCAATCGACACCTATGCCGCCACTGCCCTCATCAGAAACCCATTTAATCATCGAAAATGGTAGCGAGTCTCCGATCGATTTAACATATACTAACAATAACTCTACATACGTGGTGTTCTGTTGTGGTAACAGGTCAAAGACCCGTAATCATTCGATTCTGAAGGTCAGTGCAGCCTGATGTTAAACAGAGATTCTGTCTCAGATAATCTGTTAATTTTTGAATTATGTTCAGTCCAAAAATATTAATTATAATTTTATTGATTGTTCATAACTTGAAATAGTGACAACAGATATAATAATTAAATTTATTATTTTTTAAATTTTAGCAAAACAAATGGGGTTGTAGGTTGTAGACTTAAATAAAATACTCTTACCATATATCGTAAATTTTATGATATTTCTATGGATATAATATCATTTTTGTGCTTTGACTAATATTCCTATCAATGACCCATTTTCATTGTTAAAATCATCAGATTTTATCATAATCCATTGTTTGCTGTGATTAAAAATAGCAAATCACGGGAATTTCGTCTTTCTTCGAATTTTTCTCAAAAATAACGTTAGAAATATTATCTGATGCAATTTTTTGTGGAACTTCCCAAATCGATAAATTTCTAATTCAGTTATTTCTTGTAATTAATATTACAGTGAGGAAATTAGTGCTTGAAGCACAGCACGGAATGACGATAGCTTTGGTCAAGATTCATGGTACATTTATATCATATCATGTTAATTAAACTTTGTAACATGTTAAAGAAAAAAGGAACATGACGCCACACCCTAATATGAGACATCGTACAGCTTGATATTAGAGAGCATACAAATACAACACAAAGGGTTTTCTTGTTAGAGCACTTAAATATTTATAGTTACCATGCGACTGAAATTTCAGGCGAATTTCCCTCTCTAATAATACAATCTAAAACTTCGTCTCCTCATTTCAGTAATATTGGTTCAAGAAGAAAATTTTTCTAAATGAACTCCTTGAAGGAAATAAACTTAAATAACTTGTTTCATGCTCATAAATAATCTGACTTTCTTTATTTAGATCTTATCGTTTTAGTTGAAAATTTTATTTTTATATTACTTTATACAATAATGCATATTTGAGCATTAAAAACCCCTTTGAAACATATTATAATTTTGTAATACCATCTTTCTAATATAATTGATGGAAATAAATTATAAACTCTATAAGCCATAATTTAAAATAACTTGAATAATGCATGCAAATCATAAATAATATATCAAATCTGAAAAACGCCTACTCCATGTTTCGATAGTCATTATTTTACTGTATTTAAACTAAACATATGTCCTCCAAAATACGAAAAATTCGTTTTTTGAATATTTTAGATGAAAGGAAGAAATGCAAATTTTGCTGTGTAAATCATCAAAAGGAAATTTAAACACAAATAATAAGCATTTTCTGTTGCTAGATAATTTTCTTAGTATACAACGAAATAGGAAACAAGTGCTACGGCATTCTGAGAACAAATGTTCCGAAATGTAAAAGAGATCGTTAATTGATCGATTTTTCTTCAATTATAATTAAAACTCGGACAAATACATGGCTATTTTATCTGGTATATCATGAGGTTGTTTTGAAGTATCTATTGCATAATGGAATTTCTCAAGAATAGGGTTTCTCGACAAATCCTTGATTGAATAAAAGGGACTCACAAATCTTTTCAGGCACGTACTCTCCAGGCCAAAACGTGGGAAAATAACATCATGGATTTGGAGACCAGAGATTTCCTTCCACTATATTATTTCCTTCGGGAGTTCTTAAAAAGATAATCCAAGAATAGAGCAAATTTGATAAATGCATCATTTTGGCATGTCTATCTGTTGTACCAATAATGCAGTGTAATATGAAGGATAAAATTGTTTAGAATTTCTGGTTTTTAATTGATGCAAGTAATTTAAGCAAATATTCTAGTAAAATGATATGTACTAGTAAAATTGTTTAATAAAACTGTATTTACTACAGGATTTCTATTATTAAAGCACCGTATGTGAGCCTACATTTTATTTGATTTTTCTCAATTAATCTGTTTGATTCACACTCATTTTCTCATGAATTTGTGATCATGTTTAAATATAAACTTATTTTATCAATGCAATAAATAAATATTTTATTTAAGTTATTTTCTACTTTTTGCTATTTAAATCTATTATACTTATTCCAAGTAGCATTCTGTACAGAATAGAAATGAAATTTAATTAATCGATCTATTTACTATTCAGTTTTGAAAAAAAAAATATACTAAAACTATGCATTTTGAGCAGATGTACTCAATTTCAAAACTCTACTTCCTCAGGAAGAAACTGAGAAAATAATCTTCGATTACAAAATCCCCTCTTTACAGATATGAAACAACTGAAGTGAAATAAAAATGTATCAAATAATAATATTGATTCATGTAGATATAGAAAAATATTTTTGACAATTTTATGTTTGTATTTTGTGTATTATAAGACTACAACCTTCTTCATATGAGTAAGTATTTGAGTAAATGGGTTTCCTCCAAAATGATGCACTATTCTTTAGAGTAGCCATACAGATCAAGAAAATTCTCAACAAACTTAGTTATCATAAGCCGCCTTGTGGGGCTGAGACAATTTGAAGCGAAGCAGAGAAGAGGATGGAACCTCATTTGGAATAGGGCCCTTAACCCAAGATAATGACGCTAAGTCGGAGGCATACCCAACCGCTCCCGTATCCTTTTGTGGACAATAGATCTAGTGCAAATGAGGCTCGCTTCCGAACATATACTATAAACTCAATCGATGCTGCTAATGCATGAGGAGTCCAGTCTCGACAAGTGGACAGATTGAACACGACTCTTGTAATTACAAGGAGGGGGACGCATTTCCTTGTAAACAAAAAGGATCTTTGTTCCGTTACTGATAGGAAAACTAACTACTCTGCAATATTTCCCCTCCCAAATCATCTGCTTGAAGGAAGGAGGGCTGTCATCGGACTTCAATTACTCTGACCCATTCGCAACCGTAAGGGATATGAAGGGATGACTCTCTCTTAGTAGTGGCTTGTTTTGTTACTCATTGATGCACATTGAACCAGGAAAAAAAACCTCATAAAACATGGATGAACAGTTTGGCTTAGATATATATAAAAGGAAAGCTGATGTTCCCTTTGAGAATAACCTACGATTCCTAAAATAGTTTAATCATTATTACTCGCTGAAAAATTTAGATTTATAATATTTTAGATATAACTTGCCAATGTTGGCTTCAAACTAATTGGTTATTTTTGCTTAAATATGTTATACTGAAATCTTAAGAAAAAAGGCTTTACTTTAAAGAAATATCTTATTAATCTAAGAAAATGTTTTAAAAATATAGATTCATCAGTGTTTTCATTAGTTATTCCAAGAAATAAATATTTTTACCCAGCGCGTTGCTGCCGCAGAAGAAATAATTTGGTAAATATCGTTTGAAATTTAAAATAACTGTCATGTTTAATTAGGAATGATAGAAATAATAACATTTATTTTCGTATCAGAATACATTCATTGTAATTGAATGATGCACAAAGCAGAAGTATAAATTCTTCTTCTTCTTCTTCTTTTTTTTTTTTTTTTTTACTTTATTATGCAAAAGCTTTGGAATGGAAAATTTATGTTTGTTGTTTTTCCATCTTAAGCAAAAAACAATAAATTTCTTGACTGACCGGTTATCTGAACTGGTTATAACTGGTATAACTGGTTATCTGAAAAACATTATTTTTTTTCGATTAAGTCCGCCCACTTGAAGTGATTAACCTTTCCCCTCATTGATGATCATCGAGAATACAAGTCGAATGAGTCACTGCAGTCGTTTGAAATCAAAAGGAATGTTGAGGTGAATTATAGGAATGCGTGGAGTGAGTACATCTTTTCCAATCGACGTTCCTTTAAGGATAGCTGTTGGGCTTCTTGCCTCATATTGGTTTTTTATTCGGATACTCGTGATCAGATAGCATGTAAACGTTGTCTATCGGCTCTTGCCTTATGTTGATATTGAGACTGAAACACGTAAATTTGCAATTTGCAAACGATCTGCTTAATTTCTCCCTTGTCGTTCCTCATTTGTTATACCTTGATTTGGCTAATTTTTACATGTTGCTTTGTTAGATATGTTAAGTGACGAACGTTTGAGAATATATTTTTTGTTGAAGCAATCAACACGATATATATTTGTATAATCGAAATATCGTTTGTATATTCAGTTAATAAGAAGCAAAATTACTGTTTGCTGTGGAAAATTTCCATTATATAAAACTTACCTTAATCGGCATCGATAATAATAATTTTATTTTGCATGTGTGAGATCAACTCTGAATAATATGTGTAGTTTGCTGCAAAAAAAAAATAGTGAGCAGGCTGAATTACATCATCCTGTGTAGATTATTCAATGAATGAGAAGAAGAAAAAAATTAGTGCTTACACAAACTATTTTGGATTTCATTTCTCTCACACTGGCAACCAACAATCATAATAATTTTATTTTTTATATATGTGTGATTAATTTCATTTCTCTCACACTGGCAACCATCAATCATAATAATTTTATTTTTTATATATGTGTGATTAATTCCGAATAGGATGTGTCATTTGCCATTTACTATTGACTTTTGTCAATTATCAATTTTAAAACATAACCTTCGAGGAAAGGCAAACATTCGGTTTTACCAAGTTTCATTGTTATTGGTGGAACAGTACGACAACGCATAGGATATAAATAAACAAAAATACCTTTTAATATAATAACATAATTTTATTAAGGCTATAACATTCCCGTAAGTGCAAGTAATAAGTATTCAAAGTTTTATTGCAGTCAGATGAGCGACACGGTATGCATAAGAGACATGCAGACAAACATTCCTTTTTATTTATATAGATGATGCCAAAAATGTAATGTGTTTTCGTATACCTAGAAAAGTGAGAAATATCTAAATAACTTAAAACTTTCGAATGTCTATCAACATTTTTAACAAACATTTTTATGCCAATATTTTTTATTATATTTATCCAATTGTGAGAGAGTTCCTACATTAAATCATATACATATTGCAATCTCTCTTATTTATATTTAACTCTTTTAAACAAACCTAAAAAAATGAAAACTAAAAATATTATTTGGTATAAATTTAATATTTATTGTGGTATACGAAATATATCTTTCAGTTCCAGTAGTAAACTAATATATACCAGCATAGTTTCCTTCATAATTACATTTTTTGTAAGCATCAGAAAAACATAAAAACACATTTTAAAGTTAACATCCTAATAACAAAACAAAAAAATCTTTTTACAAAACAAACAGCTAAAGAATTTTCCAACTTAACTCCTTTTTGACACCTTTCATTGGAATAGAATCATTAGTTTGAAATATCTTTGGACTTATTTAATTTTATTATCTTATTTCCTTTACTATTTTCATAGAATTATATTTATCTCAATCTTCTCTTAATTTAAGCTAATTAACAATACTTTTCAATGCTTCAGTGTTAATAGTAACTGTAAGGCATAATAAATGAATATTATTCAATGGCTCTACTTCTTTTATTCGAAGTAAAGGAAAAACCAAACAACTCCTTTCAATTAGTATTTAAATAATTACTTAAAGAAAGATACTTATTCCCTAACTATTCAAAATTCTTTAGAGTTAAACACCACAAAATAAATTTAAAGTGAAGGAGCCTAGGTGAATCTTAAATACCCCATTTTACGCTGTGTTGTCATAAATTTAAAGCGATTGTTTATCCAAAATATTCCAAGAGCTGAATTCTCAAAGTCAGATTTAAATGGAAACCGAAAGGCTGGAAGTGAAACTTCTAGTTATTGTGGAATTCAAATACGATCTTTATCATTCTTCGAAGAGCAAACAGCTTCGGGCAAATTGTCAGTCAAAGGCTCTCATCCAAAATGTAATTAATTTAGCTACCAAACAGATCCCCAGGCAAACAGTAGCAAGGAAGAGTGTGATACCATTCTTCTCTAACACATCATTTATCAAACATTCTGAAGAATGTCGCATAAAGGTAAAAACTGTGCAGGAATATTGATGTCGCATCGTTTTGCGGCAGATAAGGTTACAAGTGTTCTTCGCTGAGACAAATTTTCATCGAAAAATGTTAAAACGTCGTGTTTCTAGGCAGTAATTAATAGCATTAGATTGATTTAAATTAAATGCTGTGAGTAAAGAATAACCAGATAATAAAAAGGAAACAAAATTGAATATTCATTTTGGCAGTCTGTTTAGAGCCAAGTCAAAAAGGTAATAGCATTTTTCATAAGTAATTTTGTTCAAATGAATTTAATAATTTCACTAACGGGGTGGCTCAATCTCTATGGCATTTAAGTTTGCTTTCTCATTTGTAATTATCATAAATAGGGATGAATAGATTTTTCTGGATTTATAATTATTAATTTGTGCTTGCAGTCATAAAATGTCAGCTAACGAGTTATAAATTAATTAATTTCAAGTGATGCATAGAATCTCTCAATGGATAGATTTCATATTTCTCATTAAAGGTATAATTTGATACTAATTCTTCTTTCAGGAATGAAGGAAAGATAGCAAAAGAAGATTATTACACGAATTTCATATATCAGCGTATCTTTTTGTTTTAAATTTTTATTTCTTATGGAAGTGATTGCAATTACTATAGTTTAATTTCTTGAATTTTCACAACCATTGATCAGCTGAATTGAAATAAATGAGCTTCCAAATGGTAGTTAGCTTTTTTTCCCTTTCTTACAAATACCAGATTTCTTACTGCCCTAATGTACTTTGGCATTTCATTTCATTTTGTTCATAATAGGAACAGTATTTGAATTTTGCTATATTTTTCAGAAAAAAATTTATTTTGAATCAATAAAACTAAACACATATTAAATAATGAACAACTCAAATGAT
The DNA here is from genome assembly GCA_026543055.1 of Argiope trifasciata. Classification (NCBI taxonomy): domain Eukaryota; kingdom Metazoa; phylum Arthropoda; class Arachnida; order Araneae; family Araneidae; genus Argiope; species Argiope trifasciata. The sequence goes on along the minus strand of JAPMOQ010048006.1, from coordinate 349,340 downwards.
TAAATGTCATTTTTATCAATTTTTTAATAAAATTAATAATCTATTAAAGATCGAGAGAGTACTCGAGAAAGCAAAAAATAAAAACCTGAACAAAAGTAGCAACAGGAACGTTTCATATTATATGAAGTGCATAATAAAAACTCCATACACTATTTTTCTTCTCGCTCAAATCATCAATGTTGAATTCTGAAGAAGTGCATTTTGACTTGGAATTAATGAAATATGGATTGTAACATAGCACTATAAATATGTCTTTAGTATTATTGAAATAACTTGTATAGTTTCATCTGTGATAAATTACTACATATATGTGTGTCTGCTTGCGTGTGTGTATGTGTGCGTGCGTGTTTGCATGTGGGTGCATGAGTGTTATTCTCATTGTGATTAATAGATTATCTATTCTTATAATAAAGCTCAATGTGTTTACATGTTGGCGCTCTACAGTCCAGACCGTTTGACCTACAGCTACCAAATTTGATTCAAATGTTCCTTGGGGGTCGGTAATGTGTTCCTGGGGCTCCTTTTTTAACTTTTTAAATTAGAATTTAATTAATTTAATTAAATATTTAAATTATTAATTAAAAACCAATTTTTCCACCAAAACTCTTTCCATTTCCCCACCGCCAAACGAGTAATGTTGCAATTTTTTTCCCCCACACGATAGTGAGGTTATGCTCAACATATTTCAAACGACTCTGTTTATTTTTTTTAAGTTGGATGCACTTAAAATCAAACGTTATTAATTAATCGATCTGCTCATGATTAATCTGTGAAAATTTTGTTGAAAAATTCTTGAGATATTATATAAATTAAGAGAGATATTCTTTACTGCCCATAGGGTTTAAATGCTAAGACTTTGTTTCCAGCACTCATATTTTTAAAAAGGCTTTGCTTGAATAACAAATTTCTTATATTAATGGAATTTTAATCATTTCCACTTTAATTTAATCCAAAAATGCTACGGGAACTAAAAGAAAATTAGAGAGAGATATATTAAGTTATGGCCGAGGAACTTTATAATTGTATAAATGTATTATATGACTAGCAAAATTAGATGGTTTAAGGCATTTTGATGAAGAAAGATTAGAATAGGAGTTACATAAAATATTTAATTATTATAATATTAATAAAAATTAAGAAGAGTTAACTGAGTGGTCACCAGAAGTAGCTAGATGATGATCATGATTGATCTGAATAGTAATCTGTTTTATTCATACTAACCAAATTTTTTAATTAATTCATATAATAAAAGCGGTTAGTATTAATAATAACCAATTTATTGCATTGATCATATCGTATAAATATTTGATAATGTCTGAATAATTGTTATTAAACACATACAATATACATTTAATTAATTTAGGAAAAGAAGAAGTGAAAAAAATATTTCGAATCTAAAAAGCATTAAAAAAATATCGTCACAGAAGTTATTGCAAAGTAATCAATCACACAAATTTATCCCCTTATCCTAACATAGAAGCACAACTATTTTATCTGATAAGATAAGCACAACTATCAGTCCCTATGCGGAAGAAAGCGATGAGCATTGCATCTCAACAAACAAACAAAAGAATCAAAACCGATGGAAATTTTCGCAATCAGGTGCAGCAAACCAATTATTTTGAAAAGCTTTGAAAAGGAGAGGCAGAAACAACCTACTTGCGGTACAACTTGCTCTCGAGACTAGAGGAGAAAGCTAAAGAATGAAACGAATGCTTAAATCCATAGATTCCAAACATAGTTATCCCTTGGAGCATTTCCAACCAGTTCTCCCAAATTCCGAAAAAGAATAAAAATATTCCAAAATCCCCAGAGACGATAGAAATCGAATAAGGTGATTGTTGCCAAAGATATCCACCGGAAACACTAGAAAAAAAACAATCAAAACAAGAATGGATAAAAACAAGGAATCTTAAAGATATCCAGTTGGAAAAACGAGAAAGCCGTAAAGATCGGAACAAGTACGACTAATAGCTACACTTTCGCCAAATATATAAATCCCAGGACGCACCTATTTTGTTCTGTAACCATGTCCATTGTTTATCTCTGCTTTCAGGGGGCGAGAAAATTTCGCAAAACTTCGCAGTCGTAAAAAGACTACTATGAGGTTGGTGGCCGATTTCACAAGTGGCATTCCTGGAGGAATTATTAAAGCATACTGTTAGATACATCAGGCCAAATGGAACACGTCTCCTGCATTGCTCCCGATAATGCAACCGCGAATCCACTTAATTCCGTTTCATGGAAGATAACCAGCTTGCTTCAATTTCAATGCGAGGTGTGTCTTTGTATAATAAAGAGAAAAGGAAAACGACTGTTTCGAAATTTTTCCAACAAAGAAACAGTTTTAACGCTATGGAAAAGATAGAAGGACAAAAGAATTAACGGAAAAAGTATGTACTTTATTTTGAAATTGCTCTTCATGTGAGAAAATAATATCCATTTCGTATTTTAAAGGGTAATTTGAAATAAAGAATGTAAGAATAAATCACACTTTTATCCTATTGTGTCTGTTGCATAACATTCAATTTCATCTGAAGTTTTATTTCTATTCCCCCCCCTCCAATACAAGTAGAGAAAAATACTTTAAAATTTGAACTACAATTTGTGTTTAAGCTGATTTTGATGACTAAGCACATTATAAAATTCTCCTATCTTATACAATGTGCACGTAGCTGAATACTAAGTTAGTAAATTAAATTTATGCCCCTCCGATGAGACTATATAATTTTCTCTTCAAAACATTATAATAGATGGTTTTGGAAGAATAAGGATTAGCATTATATTTTTAATAAATAAGGATACCGGGATGAATTTATTATGAAGCGAAAAAAAGCAATTTGGAATTTGATAGATAAAAATATCCTCGAAATAACTTCGATTTTCAAAATAAATTTCATCGTTATTCCATATTTGTGAAACTAAATATGTCTGCATTGCTCCTTCAATAATTTTTTCTTTTCTGTATTACACATGTATAACGTATGTATGCCAAATACTGTTTACATTGTAATAATCATGAATAAAATCAGCAACAAAACATTTTCTTGCATTAATTTAAAATTTTCTTTTGATATTTACTGGTAAAAAAGATAATTTCAGATTAGAAATATGATTCTCTTTCACAGAAATTTCACAATACAGAGATAATTTGCATTTAAAAAGAGCATGATCTTTAAGAAATTAAGTTGTTTATGAAATTAATAAAAGATTTATTGTGCGCATGCTTATGTTCCCTACTTTACTCTCGTGCAGAAAAAATAGGCTTTGAATTTTCATTGAAATTATTCATAAAGTATAACTGAAAGGCTGATTGTAATATTATAATTTCATTCCTGGAGCATACACACCGAGAGTTGTTTCATGTTTAAATGTTTTACATTTATTGATACGATTTCATATTATTGAAAAATAATGAGAAAGCTTTTGTCCTTCTCTGTTTTTCTTTCTAAATTATATGAGTGTCTTGCTGAATTTTATAAAATATTTTTACTTAAAATGATTTGTTTCTTGTTTGTAAGGATGTACTTTTGTAATCCATTTTTAACTCACCTTCTGAAATATTTGAACTTGTGCGTTATTGATAAAAATGTTTCGCTTCATTATTTTCAGAACGTAATTATTAGTCAATCGATTAACTTATCTAAATTTTAAAAACGATATGAGTGGCACCTCCAATGGTGAATTTGTGAGAAAGGGATTTTTAGATTCCTTAATATCTGTTATAATGATTTACAAACTAAAGAAAAAAAATATCCGAAATAAAATCTACGTCATTTTAGTGAACTTAAAGTTTAAAGTTGTTAGATGCATTTCCTTTTTCAAAATTAGACGATCAAATAATAACAAGATAAAACATTTATTTGATTTCAGACCCAGATTAATTTTTAAATAATATTATTATTATAATGTTGTTTTCATAAATTGAAAATATTTAAAAATCATGGATTCAAAAATTAAACATGCAAACAAATTTTTAAAGTAGCTTAAAAAAAGAGTGCTTAAAGTAATATCATTTTGTTTTTGTAATAAAAACTCTCTTTCACTGATATTAGTGATCCACAGCATTTGAATTTATCAATTATTTTATTACAAACGTAAATATTAATAGTAATTATTTGCATTTGTTGAATGAGCATTTCTGTTAAAAAATTCCTTCACATTAATATGCAAAACAAAGATTTGAGAAAACATAAAATATTTTGAAATAAATTATCGTTTTATTAACCACAAAATATTCAGTTGTTTTATACACCATTCAGAAATAATGGAAATTATTGCGGAGTTTCTAAACGAATAATTGTATTTTATAAGAAAGTGTTGTAAATACATTTATATTTCCCCTAAATGCGTCTTAAAAATGAGATTTAAACGAAAAAACTGCAAAATTTGTTTTACAAACATTTTTTTATAGGCATGAAGTTAAAAAATAATAATTAATTATACTGAAAAATATCAAATACAGTATTATAATATATTGAAGTTCTGGACAGCTTACACCGTAAATCAAACATAAAATATTTGAACTTAATTTTATTTATACAAATTAAAGTACCAATAATTTAGAGTTCCAGCAGTTCTTGAAATAGTTTAAATATAAAAATATTTTCGTGAAATAGCTTCAACATTTGTATTCAAAACCATAAAAAGCAAGTTCCAATTCTAATGACAAAAAAGTTTTTCTTATATGATCAAGAAAAATACCATTAAACATAGCTTTATTTAATTTGTAGATAAAATATCAAAACACAGATTTTAAAATAAAATTTCCTCTATCTAGATACACTCATTGATGTTTACTTCAATACCAGACTATAAATTTCCCATAACACAAGCTATAAGAAAACCTTAACATTTTGCTAAGACGCATTAATAGAGAATACAGCATAAATGCTTGAACAAAGAAAACGGACATTACGTTCAAGTAAAAGCGATCTGGCAACTGTGCAAAGTTAAATAATAGACAAAAGTGCTAAATTATCAGCACCAATCACTACTTTGGATTTTGATCATCAGCTTATCGGGACTAATGATAAAAATTCGGAATGAAGTCTTTTTTTAACTTTAATTAATTAAGTAAATATTTAGCAATAAAATCAGAGCATTTTTCTTAGAGAAATGCTGACGAATAGTTGATTATGTGAATTTTCATAGCTGCACATTTTTTTATTGAGCACTCGACCTTTCTAGAACATTCAACATGATTCTCTAACTTCCCCATTTTTTAAAACGTTTGCAGTCTACACAGTTACTATTTGGTGCAATAATACAATCAATAAAATTTCGCAACTTTATACAGTATTTCTACATCTTTCGTCATTGATGCAAAAATAATTTGTAGAGAAAATGTATTCCTTACAATACATAATCAGATTAATCAAATATACTTAGATTGTTTTCTTCGAAATTGGAAATTTATAATTCAGAATGCAGGAATGGATACAGAAAATTTACGCAATTCTTGACAATACTCTCTTGAAAATATTTTGAATTCAGAGAATTTGCCTATTCTTTTGTATTATCAAATTTTACACTATACAATTTTACTGCTGACTTTATACATTTCACAATTTTTTAATATTCAAATCCAACATTCTGTCTTTCAATATATTTATGTCTTTTTCTGGCAAAAGTTGTATTAAAATTTCCTTTCTTCTCGTCTATATTTACTTCTGCTTTGTACCGTGTTTTCAGTTTATATTGCTGATGTTGTATGTTTTGCTGTTACATATTTATTTATACTAATGTGCTGAACTTTTTTCAATGTGCATATTTAGAATATTAAACTTATTGCTGGAATAAAGCTTGCCCAGCTATTTGCTTTATAGCTGTTATTTATGTTATTTTTAGTTTTATCTAAATGTTATTTTATGTTTGAGTATTAGCGTATCAGAAAAGGATTCACATGAATCCGTTATCATAAATATAACTTGCAATATATGTATGAATCATGACGCTGTGAATTTTACAAATAAATAAATATAAAACGAAACAACAGGAAGAAATTAATATTTTCTTCGAATTTTTGTACAACTCTGCATTAAAAAATTTCACATCAAAATTCGAATATTTAATATATTTTTATTGACATAATAAATAAAACGCTTTCGCGTTTTAGTGATTAGGATGCTTTCAGTTTTATACGCTGCATTGTATAAATCCAACCATTCACTATGGAAAAAACTTTCAGAATTGTGAGAGAGTCATATATTGAAAGTCCTTTAAACATTTCGTAAGAAAAGCTGTTAGAAAGAGTTTTACATCAAATGCAAGAATTTCTCATTTAACTTCACATAATTCTAAGTAGTTCCAGACCGGTAAAATAATGATTTCGCTGCCCCAATTTCAGATACCATCTTTCTACCAAGCAGACACATAATTTTAATCCAGTTCTCATTTTGCAGGCAACTTATCGTTTAACCACACACAATTATGTGCAATTCTAGACAGATAAGAGAATGGTATAACGCTTTTACTGATATCAATCTCTTTTCAGGTACATACTGGAAAATGGGTAATTCCCTAA
>JAPMOQ010048006.1:312705-342714 GCA_026543055.1 Argiope trifasciata | reverse complement strand
ATATATATATATATATATATTCACTTAAATTGCGTATGAATTGCTTAATTTTGCTTGACATTTAAGTTATAATTACAATTATTTGGAAGGAAAAATACTATTATAATATGACTAATCTTTTTTATTTTATTTTGAATCACATATAGGATGAAATCTGCTATAGAAATAGTTACACATTTTTAAGTATCAAAATGACATGCATGTTTATATTATGAAGAGAAAAGTAAACGGGGCAAAAAATTCACGACCAGGGATAATTTCGGCATTCTTTAATATCGTTAATGTTATAAATGACAAAGCATATAATATTCAACATATTACATGCTCAAAGTACTATATTCCCTTTTCTGCAACTAAGTGTTACTTGTTTTAAAGTTTTCATTTTCCTTTCTTCGTAAGTAATATATTTTCTACATTTTATGACATTCTCTAATAAATTATGAAAATTAAAATTGAGAAAAAAAAGTTATTTCAACGAATGATCCATAAATAGTTCTCAAAAAGAAAGAAAAAGACTATTTGAATATATTACAAAATCTCCGATATATGCGCTGTTATTCAGATATGGTAATAACTGTCAGTTTAAAAAGTTGGCAGGCAATCAAATTTGTTAAGTCTATTCAATATTTTATTCCTTATGGAAGTGAACTTTATATCTCGTAAAGCAATTTTTGTTATGGCTGATTTTAAATTAGCTGACAATGTTTTGTACTCAAAACTTTATAAATAAACAATTTAAAAAATAATGATTCACCCAATATGCCACTGTAAATCTTTGCTTACTAAAATATGCAATTCTTCGTATGCCATCAGAAGATTCATTCTACTATTTGGCTATCTAACTTAAAGTTGAGTGTAATAAACATGCATTTACAAATTTGATATCCCTGTAATATTTGGTAATTTTTTTACATGTTCTGCTCATTTTAATGTCTATCAATCAATTTCTTTGAGAGATCTTTTAATGCTTCAAATTCAGAAGATAAACTTTTTTCGAATATCAAAACTAAGTTTTACTTTTTTCATGACAAAAAAATTTAGTTTATATTTCATGACACTGTTTACAGCGATATATGCTTTATTACAGCTGACAAAGGCAATTACATTGTTTCCTTTGCTGCTATATCTGCTCTCGGTCTCAGAGATTCAGAGTTTTAATGGTCTATAAAAAGATCTTCAGGATATTCGGGAGATTGCTTCAGCTCGTTCACGATGCCATTGCTTTCTGTATTGGAAGCATAAAACTCTGTAATTATTTTTTGCTTTCTTGTTTGTCTTTAAACAGGAGACAGTTTTCAGAATTCAAATTCTTTTGAAAAACTTGTTTGGAGAATATTCGTTAAAGAACGTTAGAAATATTTTAAAGACAACTTGCTAGTGTTGAATTTAGAATGAGGGGTATTTTAGAGCTGGAATAAATATTTTCTGCTTAATATGAAAAGAGTCGTTACGACTTTTATGCAATGTTTATTGTGTTTTCTCAAGAGTGCATTTTCTTTATATTTCAAATAATGTATGAGTTTTATTCAACAACAGGTCAAAGTTTACTTGAAGATTTTAGTTTATTTTGGTAATTATGTATCTTAGAAAGGACATAAATAAAGTTGAGAAACTTTTTTTAATGCCTAAAACACAAATGGAGATGGAAAACATCTTACATGGACAAAAAAAATGGCAAAAATCTATTTGGAGAATATTCGTTAAATGACGTTCGAAATATTTTAAAGATAAATTGTTTGTGTTGAGTTTAGATGTGTGTTTATTTTAGAATTGGAATAAATATTTGATGTTTTAAATCAAATGAATCGTTAGGGTTCTTATGCAATTTTTATTGTGTTTTCTAAAGAGTACATTTTGTTTACGTTTCAAATAATGTATAGGTTTTATTCAACAGCTGATCAAACAATACTGGTATATTTTAGTATATTTTGGTAATTATGCATCTTGGAACATAAACAAAATTGCAGTTTTTTTCTTTTATGCTAAAACTCAAATGCAAATCTTAAAGCATGGACAAATGTTTCTAGAAACTGAAAACAATTTCATTTTTTTTTTTGTTTAAAATGCTTTCATTGTGTTGCGCTTTTAAAAGTATTTACTTACAGCTTATTTTATTAAAAATTATTATTTAATAAAAATAATTTTATTAAATGCATATGTCAGTTAATAAAGCTATAGAAATTAATTGCTGGGAGCTTGATATATTAAACTATAGGAGTGGATATATTAAACTATATATGACTTAAATAAAATAAAATTCATAATATAGCTATTTCAAATCAACACGGAAAATTCTCTCTCATATTCGTTTTTTAAGAAAAAAACTCATTTCATATGTATTCTATTTCATACGAGCTCGTGCTGAATATTGTACTTTCCTAAGCTTAGTTTGCAGTAAGAGTTAGCTTAATCTTTTAATTTGAGTTTTTGTGAAAGTGAAGGCAACGTGTTGATAAAAGCTAATTTTTCCGAAGCTTTCATAACGTGCTAGTGCAGAGTAAATTTTATTTTCCTTTTCTGCCAGGTAATTTGTGGTTGATGTAAAAATGAGTTTTGAATTATAATATTTTTAGAAATTATCGAGGAAAAAGTTTGGAATTTTACTTAAGTTTTAATTAATTAAAATTTCAAAAATAATCACTCTGCGGTGCACATTTCGGTCTCTCAAAGGATTTATGGCCTAACTTGCAGTGTTGCTTATATGTATTTTTTAGAAAATACCATATTTCATAATTCTTTCGTTTCATACAGACACATACTGGCGAGTCAAAATTTATGATTCAATTACCAGATACAGTTAACTTATTTTTTATCTAGAACTTTATCAATGGGATGGCAACATATTGATAAAAGCTAATGTTTCTCCATGGACACGAAATGTGCTCATGCTGGCTACTTTTTATTTTTGTTTTGTGCGAAATAAATTTTTGAAAATTATGATTTAAATATTTTTTAAATTCCTTGAAAATAAGACCTTGGTTGTAAGCTAAAATATTGATATCCTTTAAAAATAATGTTTAAAAATTTTAACTTGTTGTAGAAATCATGTTTATGCAAATTAGTTTCAGAAGTTGTCGCTCAAAAACGACTGAATTTGGCTTAATCTATACTTATAATAAAGCTCAATGTGTGTGTGTGTGTGTTGGCGCTCTACAGGCCAGACCGTTGGACCTACAGCTACCAAATTTGGTACATGTATACCTTGGAGGTCCGGAATGTGCACCTCGGAGCCCTTTTTTCGAATTTTTAATTAGAATTTGAATTAATTAAAATTTAAGCGAAATTTCGACGTTTTTCCGCTATAACTTCCGAAAATATTATCGCACAAACATGATTTTTACATCAATTTAAAGATAAAAAAATTAGCTTTCTAACGGTATCAGAGATTTTTTAATTTATAACGTAAGCTTCTATTTTTAACGAATTTTTAAAGAAATATTTTAACCATGTTTTTATCACGTGACTGGATAGAATAAAAGAATGCCGGAAGTTCAAATAAAAAAAATTATCATCGCAAAATAAATCTACAGAAATGCAACTGTCAGCACGTGACAGAATAAAATAAAAGAAATATAAAATGTGATATTTTCTTTAAAAAATAAATGCAAATGATTCTATGATCGTTTGCAATATCTGTATCATTAATTCCATAAATTATCTTTATTTACAGTAAACCTGATTGAATTTAGACAGGATATGCATTGAAATCCGGACTTAATGGCATATTTATGTAATCGTTTGCAATATCTGTATCATTAATTCAATACTTTTTTTCCCTTTCTCGCTTTCTTTGAAAAAAAAAACATATTTCATATTTTGGCAACATATATAAGTATGGATAATACTTCAAATTTTATATATTTTTAATTCTAAATACTTAAGCTTTCCTCCCGAAGGGTAATTCCTTGAATTATCTATTAACTTTTTCGTTCTCTGAATTTTCAATGAACTTATTTAAATTAAATTTTCAGAAATCTAGATATTTCCTATTTTATACTTAAATATTATCTCTTCTACAAACATTTTAAATTACATATTTATACAACTGTGACTATATTTAGATGTAATTCTACTTCATGAAATTTAATAGTAATGGCATACATACTTATGAGTTACGAGGAAAAATAGTTAATCAACTTACCTAATCTGTAATTCAGTATGCAAAAATACAAATCATGCTAAAGGATAATTTGCACTAATTCATTTTGTTGCCTGGCTTCACCAATGAAATTCGGCTTAAATTTTGTAAATGGGATTTTTAGACATACCGTTTTTCTTCAACTTTGTATTCAACTTTTTACTATTTATACTGATGTAAAAACTGAACTTAATTCATTTTCCATCAATACCTCATGCGAAGGTGTTTTTTTTATATATATTGTCTTTTTTCCCCTAACGTGTTGCCACAGATGGTAAGAACAAGGACATTTTACTTTGACACCACACAAGAAAAGAAACAAAATAAATCTCATTTCATCCAGAAGAAATCCAATTACCAGGTTAAAAAAAATAGCGAGCGAACGACGACTAGGTACAACAAAGGGAAAGATAATAATAAAAAGAAAAAAAAAGAAGAACGAAATCTGGAAAGATCCCCTCCGGCCAAGCAGGCCCGTTTCCGTTAGTCAGAAATCCAAAAGATGAATCCCAAAGCTTTCTGCCTTTTCAATTCTTCTCCCCACCGCTCAATATCTTAACATTTTCGTCATATCTTTACTCTGAGTTCAGCTCATGCAGTCCCTTTCTCAAATCCTTTGTTCATGAACCCCCGAAAGTAAAGCCCCTCTCACAACTACCTGTGGAAATCTTTCCATTTTTGGCAAGATGACCTTCCTATCCACCCTCCCGATACTGTAAGGGATACAGCAAAATGTACCGACAAAGAAATATTTTCTCTTTCATGACCTTACATTTTAGGTCATGAAGAGTCCGTCTGATGGACACCGAAAACCGTTAAGATAAAATAGGCTTACCTAAACCTTGCTTTGCTTCCCGGCTCTGTGTCATTGTTTCTTTCAGACTTTACTACATTATATATTTTTAAAAAAATATTTTGGATAAAAGAGCGATTGAGGCATTCGATTCTTACAACAGATTGGTTCCATCAGTTTCAAATCAATTCTAATAAGGGAAGTTAAAATATCGTTTTTTAAATATTTCGATTCTTTGCAAAAAGACAAGATAACTTTTTAGAAGTTTCATTATCATAAAAAAACTTTGCATTTAGATGTTTTCTTTATGTTTGAATATTCAGTATTTATTAAAATTTTTGAAAATACTCTGTAAAAAAATCGCAAATCGAATTTCTTGAATTTTTTTTTTCTTAAAAACATTAAATATTCGTAACCAAACTTTTAAAGAACTTTTAGCACTAAAAGAGAATATCCTTTTATCAATATAATAAAAATCATTTATCTTTTCATATCCCCTTTTATTTCTATCATTTCGAACTGGAATTTTAACAGGATATCGCGCTGTTGTTTGTTCGTTTAAAAAATCCCGACAAGTAATCATATTTATTTTCATTTAATGCGGTCTGTGATACGACACTTATCAACAGTCATAACAAAGAAATCGCAGTATAACAGTAGGCTGTTTTTTTACAATGAAATGGTTGTAACCAATTATTTAAAGTGGCAACTATTTTCGAAAGCTAATTAATTATCTTGCGCAAATGAAAATTTTCACCCCAAATTTTACCCGCAGGGATCAGAAACTTTGGCTCTTTTATGACATTTATTTATCAAATTGCAGTTTAATCACATAATAATAGATGTGCTATTTCTACAGTTTCAGTCATAATTCAGAAAGTAGTTTGATATCACTTTTAAAATGTTTCATCTAGATTGCAAATTTTTATGTTAAAACAAATTATTCGATGAATTTGATAAGTAAAGTAAAGGAAAATAATTTTAAGTATTATTGCTTTCTTATACTTTTATTCATAATTGAACTCTAACGTTATAACTCATTTCAGTTTCTGCTAATTATTATTTCTGCATTCATTCAAAAATTGAATGATGTATGCATTCCACTTTAAAATTCAATACTTAAAAAGCTGATATCCCATATTTATTGGTTAATATTCTTCATATCCATACCAGCTTTAATTATTTCTATTTGGGTTTTAAAACGACTTCAATAGAAGTAAGAAAAAATATTGCTATCTCAACCAATTGTGTTTCCTTTAAAAAAAATTAATATTCGGTTTTAGTAAAAACCTTTTTAAGGAGGCTATGCTTTGTGTAATTTATCTTCAGCATAAAAATATATTCCGTATCTTTTATTCTGTCTTGATAATAAATTTTCCTTATTTTATAAATGATAAATTAAAAAGAAATGTGCTAATTGATTATCCGAAATATTTATAAAAAAGTTCCAGCATCGATCTGTTGGTTTGAATTAAGATTTAGAAGCAATAAAAAAATCTATTTATGGTGGCAAATCCTACATTGAAAAAAACTGGAGATAAAAATATTTTCAAAGATGTCTGCCTCATAAAAAGAGAATTTAGGAAGCTATAAGAAAAAAAATGTATTTTCTCCCTTTTTTTTTCTTTTTTGTTTTGCAAAATAAAGTAAAAAGTTTTGAATAAAAGCTCAATTACTCATAAAAAAGATTTTAAAACATTCAGTACGCAATTTTATGTGCATGTCAGACATTTTCAGAGCTTTATTTTGTTAGAAACCGATTCGAACGAATGCAATATCTTAGAATTAAATGGAAATTCTTACATAAATTCGATTTCTTTTAAATGACTTCCTTTGAATGCTTGTGCATTTAATTTAAATATTAGCTTAAGGGAAACTAACAGTATTTGGTTTTATACCTTTTATTTTATTTAGTTAATTTATCTAATTCACTTAGTTACTTATCCCTTAAGTATTTTAAAATGAATATTAATTGACTGAACTCTGAAATTTTCCAATAGTTATCTTTTTCTTACAGATAAAATACAAACCTGAAATTATCTAACATGTACTTAGTTCTCATAAAAGGAATTAAAGAACTAAATGGAATGTAAGATTAAATCGAGATAAGAATAAACTTTGAAATTACTTCGATTAACAGTCAAAATTCTTTTTCGAATTTAAAATCTAACAATTGATAACCATTTGTTATACTATTTAAATTATATAATTTTTTAAAAAATGCCTTTGCTATGTTCCTGAAAAAGACATCCTAGAATTTTACATCATTAAATGAGATGATATCTTTTGAAGCTAATTTAAATAATATAAAATTTTAAAACTTTATACATAGGGTTAAAGTTTTGACTTCTTATAATTCGCGTAGCAAATCGGAATTATTTATAAATGTTTCAAAATTATTTTCTGATTTTTAAGGGTTGAATATTTTAGATAAAATATTTTTCTGTCTTCTGATATATTTGAATCATTGAAGAAATTAGAAGAAATTATTTTAAATGGTGCATTTTTATTGTGGTTTTTTTTGTACAAGTTTAAATAATGGAATAAAATGATGATTTGATAATTTTGAAAACATTTCGATTTGAAGTTCGAAGCAGATTATTTTTAAACATATGTTGGACAGAAATGCTAACACTGGAAAAGTCACGATCATTTTTATTTAAAAAAATTAATAGATATAGCAGCGTCTTGGTTTTACAGATATGTTGGCTTTCGTTCTACAAATTCAAACGTTTCACGGCGCATCAACCGTTCGAATCTTGATTTAACCAAACCCGTCATGTGAAATAAAATATTTGATGTTTCCAAACTCATTGATAGTTGTATGAAAGTCTTCCCATTCTTATAATGGTGATGATTGACTCAATAAAAACTTTTAGCTGAAACTTATTTGGGGCATAATTTGACAGTATTTGGGGTATAATTGCCACATTTGAAAATGAAGTAGAAAATTTTGACTCAAATTTAGCAGAAATTAATTGGTAAACAGATATACAAGTTATAAAATGCTTCTATATTAAAAGTAATCCTTTTGTGTGTGTGTTCACACTGGTTTGTGTCTTTAAAAATTTAACTTATTTTATTATTTATGTTTCCATTAGTATTGCAACAAGATTTTTTTTTTTTTTTTTTTTTTTTTTGCGTTTTGCATGATTCAGTAGAAATTTGGATTTGAATTCGACAGATTTTTATTTTTATTTTATTACATTGTACTAGAATAACTAACTGTTTTCAGTATGCAGGAAATAATTTTTCAAAAACCGCAAAAACTAATTATAAACTTCAGCATAAAAATTCGAAAGATCTATGAAGAAAAGGTGTTCTTACATATGATAACATTCTATGTCTGAATATGTGAATAATTATTCTATCTGTGTATAATTTCTGCTATAAAAACGTATTTGTTTCTATTAAACTTGCAATTGTCTTTACTTTTTTCTACATAGTTAAAGAGAAAATAATAAGTCTGCTTCATTTATATTCAATTATTTTCATTCAAAACTTTTCTCTTAATTATGTATATACAGTAAATATTTTTCATAATGAATTTCTGTATTTCGAAGTTTAAGATTAGATTCCCCTTTTGTATAAAATTATTACGGTTAATTTTTTTTTAAAAGAATAACTTCCAATATTCCTCGTTTCTGCTTCTTTTAATGTCCTAATTCTAAACATATTTCAATACGAGAGATTTCCAGATTCACTACTAAATTCACAAAAATAAAATTCGGAAATGTTCGTCAAAAAGTCTCGTTGAGAATTTTTTATAGAACGTAGCATAGTGATTCAAATATTGTCTTAGTGTTCCCTTTTTCAAATATATTCGAAGTTCATTTAAATTTTATACCCCGTTTTTACGTTCATTAAAACTTTATATCATTTTTTCCATTGTTATTAACTTGTGGGAGCAAAAATTAATATTTTAATGATTTTTATTGCATTTTGAAATGTAAAAATAATAAAAGAAAACAATTGTATTTTATTTTTAACTTTTTGAAGTATTGTTTTAAAATGTTGTATTTTTAATGGTTTTTTTTTCCATCTTAACAATTTTTGTTTGTAAAGAAGTTGAAAATAAATTAATTTCTGCTCCCATTGATTGTTTTCTTTATTTATAACATATAAAAAGCCCTTCAAAAATGCAAAACTGTTTTTTTATAAAATGCAATTATGTTTGTTTAACGTTATTCATAGCTTTTTAAAAACAAATTTGCAATTTTAACGTAATATTGAAACAGAAACATGACATAGCAACAGTACGATTATAAATTTATGCAGGATTTCTGAACTTCCTCATAATTTAATAAAAAACTTTCCATTCTCTGAAGCAAAATCTTATCGGTTTAGTTGAAATTTGAATATGCAGATTCAATTAAACTGAAAGCTTTAACATTTGAAGCTGCTGGTCTTATCTTGGCTGGCATCTGCTTCGTTTCCATCTCTGTCAAACTTTGTATCATGGTCACTGTAACAGCCTTTCTATTCAATGTGGTGTAAATAAGGCAGTCTCAAAGAGCTCTAGCTTTAGGCGATAGCAGAGAACCATCTCATTATGAGCATTAATTCTCTTTCGGAAAATGGAAAAGAAAATGAATTTCAATTTTGCCACATCAAATAATATATTAAAAGTTTAATCATTGTAATAATATTATACTTTCAGGTAATTTCTTTTTCCCATTCTTAAGTATATGAATCCGCAATATTATGTCAGTGGGAAATTCATAGCACCTAAGAACTAGAATTGCTCGAATGTCCAAAATTTGTTTTTAAAGAAATCCGAAATTATTCGTATATCTTGGTATATAGCTTAGCATCTCCTTTAATTCATTTTTTTCAAAACAAAGTATAGAAAATAAATGCTTTCGAAAATTAGCTGTTAAAGTATAATTTAAATTAATTTTTGGGGGAAAATTTCACTTAAGAAGTAGCATTGAGCCTATAGCCACATTACTTATTATACGAAATACGTATTATTTGCTTCAATTAATAATTCTAAATTTCGAAAAAGCTGAAAACTAATTAATTAAAACCATGAAATTAAAAGCTAGTCATCATTATTATTTAATGTGTAGAAAAAAATATATATTTGATTTAATGAATATATATTCAAAATAGACAATAATGTAGCTGACTGTTTGAAGATTTCGAAAATAATTTTTAAATGACTTTTCTAACAATTCGAACTTTTGACAGGTTCTTAATTTACAGCTCCATATTTCTTTTTATCGACTTTTGTTTCAAAATCTTATTGTGGGCATTCTGACAAAAGTATAAAGCCGATAATGTGAAATCGCTCTGAATAAAAGCAATAACTCTTTAATTAAATTTATTCCCAAATTTTGGGCCCATGAAACCTAATAATGGCAAAATGTTTGGATAAATCAGAGGCTGGATGTTGAAGGTGATATCTGTATTCTACTATTTAAATTTTATTCCACTATTGAATTCCACTCCACAAAAACGTAAAAGATTAAAAAATGTTTTTCAACAGTAACACCTAATTATTTATTGAAAGTGTGTATAATCGATTCTCATAAAATGCTATTAAGTGTAAGTGTATTAAGGAAAATTTCTTGTTCCATCTCGCACAATATAATTGACATTTTCGAATATTTGTATATCATAGAAAAGAAAATTTTAACACTTATTGTATATTTATGAACAGTGAGATTAACAGTTTGCATTTAAAATATAATAATTCTTGAGCAAGACTCAAGGTTACAAATTAAAGATATGCTTGAATTTAAAATAAATACGAATTGTTCCGGTAATGATTTTATGGTACAACGCGATTCCTAAAAGTGCGATACGCTTTCCACACGTTGTACAAGATTCCTATACAAAATAAACAAGAATTCCTGATACTTACTTGAAGGTATCTAAATTAATTATCTACGTGTAGATTGCCTTACTCTATATTTTGAATTTAAAAAAAATATCCATTCGGCTCCTTGAAGCCTTTCAATCTTCAGAAGTTTCACTGTTTACTTTAACAGTTAAATGACTTTTCACTAAATAAGTGTCACTTAACAGATTGTGCTCTTGAATCATATCAGAAGTATAAAATAAAATTCAATTTTGATCATTTTATTATCTCTTTTCTCAGTGGGAAAAATATATCCTTTGATTTTTTCTCCCTTCTGTCTACATTTAAATTTTATCTGAAGCGTGATTTACATTCGTGGCATATATTGAAGCAAATAGACTGTCACCTTCCTTAGATATTCAGGATATACATGCATCCTTTGCTCTTTATTTTAAACGAATGTAAACACTTCTCTTTATTTGATTTAACAGGGCTAGTGAATTGTAGAGTAAAATTCAAATTTTTACTAAGAAATAGAGTCCTCTAGTCTTGGAAACGGTGATAAATTCTCTTAAGATAGTGAATAAATACTCTTCTTTCCATGGAAAGAAAAATAGAACGAAATTACTTATGCTTCTCCGCTCTGAATGACAAAATGGCTGTTTATACGAGAGCTTCAGATTTTTCAGATACTCGTCTCGTAATCATAAATCGAATTTGTAAGAATTAAATAGTTTTCTTCCGAGTTTAAATTTATGTTTTAACAACAAAATCCCAATATACTTTTCAACAGATTTATCTTCAATATTTACTCATGAAACAAAATATTGCATAGATTTATGTTTCAAAAGACATCTTCTGTTTTAATGAGGTTGCCAGGCTCTTAAACTTCTTTAAGGAGTTCTATATTTGGTTAAATTAACGAAATTGTATCTTCTTGGCAAATTAGTTTATAATTTTGAATCAGACGATTGAAAAGTAGATAAATACTGAAAGGCTACATTTTGTAAATATCTATCTTCATTTTGAGATATCATGTGATGAAAGCAATCAAATTAAACTTTGAATCCCATGAGAAAAATAATAATTTATAATAAATATTTATTAATCAAAAGGGGGTTTTCTAATTATAACTTTGTAATAATGTATATTTAATCCTCGAAAAGCACTTTCAAAATCAACTCACACACAGATATATGCTATATTAAATAATTTAATTATTTCTTTTGAAGCAACGTGAACAGTTATTTTATAAATTAATTAGATTTCTAAACAGAGAATCAATGACACAAAATTATTCATATCTCCTTATTAATTCAAAATCCGGTTTCACGATATCCCATTTGCAACAAATTAGGAATGGCAATGCAAGTAAATTTTACAATTACAAACATTCATAGGCTAATTTCATTAGGAAAACATATGGGCTGTTGCAATCTATTTCCCCATTTGCATCGGTTGATCATTGAATTTAATGGAGCACGCATCGCTTGATCACGCATTAGAGTGATTGTTACCACGCCTTTTGTGGATCATTGAATCTAATGGAGATTGCAATGAACTACTAACATAGTGTATATACATTTTTTTTCCTTCCCTGTATTTCAGTTAATCTAAGGTCACCCTATTTCAGTGATCAATTATTCGTTAATGTTTTGGCAACAAAAGATTCACGTTATTGTACTTCACAATTGAGCTCTCTGTCAATAATAACTGTTTTAAAAAACTTTGTATAGGTCAAAATTAAAGTTGTTGATTGCTATTTTCTTTAATCGATTTGCAAGTTATTTATAAAGCACGGATTAGGAGAGATGTTTAGAAAGAAAAGGAATATTCCTTAAGGGCACATTCTTTTTCACATTCTTCATAAGTATGTTACATTTAAATATCAGTAGAGAGTTCACGTATGTTTTACTATCGTAATTTAGGGAGCATATGGATTAATTTTATTATAAATATTATTTAAGAAAATAAATTACTTCAGTTATTAATTATGAAATTCATATTCTTGACATATACATATTCCTTTACGCAAATAGATCTATTTTGATTGCACTTTATCATACGTTCTACGTTCATAAAGAATGTTATCCTGGAGAAAAGAAAATATGGTAACTTTCCTTTTAGAAATTAGAAGAGAAAAATTACTTTAAACACCATAAATGAGCTTTGCAATCTCTATTTCAATAATTTGTTGATGTTCATTTATTACAAATATCAGGAATGTCCTTAAAACCCTTTATATAGTGCACGTTTTTTGAGCAGAAGGCGACATTTGATCAGAAAAATTGTGTAATTTATAATGTTTTTTTATAACTCCAAAATATATCTGAGTTTTTGTGTAAACATAAACAATAAGAGGTATGATTTCCTGTTGATATTCACTTCTGTCCTTATATAAAAGTCTTCTCCAGAATCGTATGATAACACATATTATATACAGAACTGGATTGTACTTCAAGCATAATTGGATAATTTATATAATTTCTGAGTCTTCAACAATGGGATGAGGTGCCACTTTTTTCAATTCGGTGTAAATTTTCCTTATGTGAATGGCATTGCTTCTCTCTTCTGTACAATAATGGAGGCATGGCAAGTTAATGATCATACAACCCTGACAAGACATATCTCATTGAATCATCACATTAAGTAACTGAAGCTCGTATTGGAATATATTGTACATGATTCACAGTACCTAAATAATTATTTTCAATGATCTTTCCATTCAAGATTATTGCTTTTCTTAGTAATTGTGAGTGATTTTTTTTATGATCTCCAGATTCCAAAATCAGCGAAATGTGTTAAAATTCAATTAGCTTCAAAACTTCATTATCTCCATATGAATGCTGAAACTTCAAAATAATTGTCCGTTTAAAAGATAAAAGTGGAATTATCAAAATAATATATTTCAATAGAGCATAGTTAGCGCAAGTAGAAAACTTTAGTTCATGCTTAAATATTGGACTAGATTTTTAATTCGAGTTCTCGTTTTCTAGAGCTTGCTATCCATTAAACATATCAGGGTGCTAAAAATTGTTATAAAATTTTGATAGATTAAATTTTGAAATTTCTACTTGTGCACATTTAAGAATAGCTTGGAAGCAGATGCATGATTTTTTTTCTTTTATGGGAATCAACCAATAATGCAAATAATTATTTTCACGTATGAAAGTAAATAAGCTACCAAATAGATCTAGAGTTATTTGAATTTTCCTGGATAAGTTTTGAAACAATCACAAAGAATATATATGACAATCGAAGAAGGAAAAATGGTAGCAGAAAAGGGGGGTCAATTTTCAAGCTAAAAATATTAAATTTTCTGTTGCCTCTTTTTTTTTAAAAAAAAATATTGTGTCTACAAATAAAACCAGCTTTTCAATAAAAATACTTTAGAAGCCTATCTTAATATCAATAATCTATTTCCTCCGTTGTAAATTTAAAATTGACATATTTGAAGCACAAGATCGATAGATTGTTAATCATTTCCATAAATTGTATTAAGAATATAATGTAAGGAAAAGCGGACATCCTAGCTTAGAGGTAGCGCATCTTCCAGGTGAGCTGGGCGTCTCGGGTTCGAGTCTCACTTCGGTCATGCGTGTTATATCTGTCAGTTGTATCCCCCCATAAAAAGTGGCTGTGCGATGTGTGCGTATCATCTTCATTTGAGCTAGAAGTCAGACTTCGGGGTATTTACCCTCAGACGCAACTGTTCCCCTTTCCGTGGAAACACAGACGCATCTTCATCAGATGAAAAAAGTGATTACATTATAAAAAAATATATTAAAATGTGCCTAGAATATACTGTAACATACACAACCAGACATATATGTTTCCTAACCTCTTGCCAAGAATTAAATCAATTCTAATTTTTTTCTTCCATATAGGAAGAGCGAATAAGTAAATCAAATGTACCATAATAATAACTATTCATATATCTAGTGAGCAAATGCCATCCAACACACAATGGAATATTTTTAGTCCATATTACTCTTTGGAAAGTTCGAAATTCATTCCTTTTGTCTTTCATGGTTTCCGAAGGCGCGGTGCAGTCGCGGCAACATTATACTTTTTCATAGCATTCATTTCACAAACCCACCCGACAATTTATTGACGATAATTTATACGAATTCTGATTTCGGAACATATGTTCTGAAAAGGGGCGACGAACCCCGCCTCCTTCAGCGATGAATGCAATCGCTGGCTGCCCAAGTAGCAAACCATCTCCAAATGTAAATTTAATCGGACATTCGCGTGAGTTTGGGCCGGAGAGAAACGTGTGAGATCTTCGTGTACAAAAGGCCAACAGTAATTGCTGCACTCACGCTATGTTAATTAGATTGCGTTTCGACTTTCCTCCGCAAGATGGCGCTCCTCTTCCGCTGTCAGCCTGTTTCGTGTTTCTTCCTTTTTGCTTAGAATAGTTGTAACAAAAATGCGATATTAGGCGCTTAGCACCGTTTTGGTTTTTTATTTTGTTTCTTCTGTCTTTTTCTTTCCCATGGCTGTTTTTTTTTTTTTTTTTTTTTTTTTTTTGCTTCCTTTCTCTCTAAGAAAGTACATTCAACTAATTTTTTGGTGTTTACACGTTTGATAGATTACGGGAGGTGACCAAACTGCGATTAAATTTGAAGTGTAGGAGGGTATTGCGGTAAATAATGCAGTGGTTCTCACAGCTTCATGAAGACGTTGGAGAATTGCGTTAATTACAGTGAATTAAATTCTTTTTTTTAACTCTTCATTCGAAGTTTTCTTTTATCTTCAATCGTTCCCTAAAAGAAACTTTGTAAAAGAGTTTTCGTATGCCATCACACGTACACCTATAAGGAAGATGGCTGTTTTTTAGTCATTATTTTTTTTCTTTTACTCTCTTGATTATCTTCGAAAAAAGGCGCTTAATCATCTCTTTTTATCAAATTTTGAAAACATAAAAATGTTAAATCTTTATATGCTTAATTCATAAGGTATTGCGGTTATTTTGCAAATCCAGCAATTTTGATCAGAACAATTGGAGAAATATCTAATTACTTAACATATGACAGAAAAGGGAAAAAAGTATAGTTAGAGGGAGTGCCAAATTAAAGCGACGAAACTTTCCTGTGAATTAAAATAAATTTATTTTGCTAAGCGACAACAATTTAGATTTAAATTTATTCCAAATTATATGGAAACTCTAAATATATATCAAAAAGATATGGCATTAAAAACTATTTACACTAATATTACAGAAATTTTTTCGCATATAAAAATTTGGTATTTTTTACTTATTTTTTCCAGAATAAAATACATGAATTGATACATAAATAAAAATATTTCATTATTTTAAAATTAGAAAATGAATTTCTTTTGCTAGATAAATATATTTGCAACATAATTTGAAAAAAACTTGATTATAAAGAAAATTAAATACCTCTATCATGAATTTATTCTAACATTATAAGCTGTTTATTTATTTTGAATATTTATAACCCTTGAATACGATTACTTTAGTGGCATTAATCATTTTAAGAATTCCTAATAATATCATTTATTCCTAATTGGCATCGCAATGAGATGACAAGAATATAAATCTTTATTTCTAAGAGTTTTCCTAATACGCAGTTGTAATATTATGTACTTAAAATCATGGAAATGGCATTTATGCAAGCTGTTTCAAGTGATGAGCCAATTTTTTTTTGTTTCATTAATCAGCGCTATTTACTCAAGAAGACCAGATATTGAATTCGTTTTACTTCGTACTATAATTTAAATTTGTTGTTAGTCTATCAATGATCAGAATCTTACACTAAATCTTAATATATTGGTGGAAAAGTTATACGCATGGAAGTTAATTACTGATAGAGGGTAAGGAACTTTAAGTATATGAGAAAGAGAATTGCCGTGTAATTAACCTGGTTTCTGGTCTCTTAGCGTTACAACAATGTTACTGTGATTGGTTAATGGATTTCTCCTTGATATGTAGACTTATCTCATTTTAAGGGCTTCATGCTTGTCTCATAATGGAATTTATTTTGCATGCATTTTAGCGCCTAGTCTTTATTAATAACGAAATGTTAATACAATTTTTGTCTTGCTCTCTGGTGACAGACCGGAGTCATTTATCAGTATTTAGTGATCAGAACTGCACGGGTTTGAACAATACTCTTAATATCACACAAGATGAAGTACGATATTCTATAATATTATGTAATATCTCATGATCTTGTACAATATAGCAATATTTTTTGTGCTACCTAGACAACGATGGGAAACTGGACTTAGCTCCCTAGTGCAATTTTATTGCATTGTCCCCAATTTAATGCATTTTTCATTTATTTAACCATTTCATGCAGTCTAATGGCATCCATGGTCAACTTACCTCACTAGTATAGCAGTTAATATTAAGTTGGATATAAATATTCTTACTTTAGGAAATATAATATTTTATGATACACTACTTTTTAACCAAAACATCATCGAAAAATAATCCATCTATATCAAGCCAAAATTAGACTTCAAAACGTCTTCCGTTTTTTGTTAAAAATATTCATCTACGAACAATTGTTATAAGGTTCTTTCGGTATTTTACCATGTTTTCAGTATCCATTATATTAGTCTAAATTTAATTACAATTAGACAAAATTTTTGATTTACATCTATGTCTCAAACATCTCTTAAACTATAAACAGTAACGAAATGTATGTTATTTTAACTGTTGGAGACTAAATCAAATTTGAATCCATTGTTTTAATACTGAGTTAAAAATAAATTGTTCATAAGTAAAATAGCATAGATTCTAATTTTTTATATATATTTGAATAAAGTATATAAATTTGTATTAAACGGATATGTATTTATATGTATTAAATCCAATATTTCATTTCCTTATAAGCTGAAAATATATTAAAAGGAGTTCATTCTTCAAAAACGTCTAATTTTTTGTCCCATAATCTGTGCTTCTGAAAGTTTTTCTATTTTGGGCCATTTCTTTTTTTATCTATCATAGAACGAATAATTAAAAAAAGTATGCCCATTCATAAATACTTCCTTTTTATCGTTCAGTTAGTTGTTTCTCAATTTTGTGAGTAATTCAATAAAGGGGATTAAATAAGAATTGAATTTTAGCCAAATCTTATTTAATCTTTAGCCAAATTTGCAACATTGAATGAAAAATGTAGAATACCAATATTTGAGTTACATATTCCTGCTCACAAACATATACCTATAACTTTTAATACTAGTATTATAGTATAGTGATATTACTAATATTATAATGTCGTAAAGAATATAATGGAAAAGGACATTTCTTTTTAATGATTCTGGTATTTGAAATTGAAATAAAATAATGAGAAGATGATGAGTTTTCAAAAACACGCCTTTACAAGTGTACAATAAAACAGAAAATAATTGATTTTACCAGAAATGTAGAAGCCAAAATAAAATCTGAATAATATGATTATAAGAAAGAAACACTAAAATATTTGAATTTGGGGAACTTTTATGGTATAACTTGGATTTTTAATGAAATATCTCAGTCTACAGTGTTTATTGAGGCATAATTTATTTGTACTATTTTTTTTATCGTCTCACATGTTTTCCAATTTTGAAATCCAACTTTTTCATCAAATGATATTTTATACTTTTTATAGTTAATCAGCAAATGACATATTGTTATGGTTTTCAAGTTTATAGTCTGTAATAGATTTCATAATTTATTTTTATTCATAATATAATATTTTGGAATTTATTTTTCTTAAAATTCATTACTTTACAGTGTCATTCATCAGTATGGAAACTATTTGTTAAAGAAATGCTCTAAATTTTATGTTTTAGAGCTCTGCAACATCATCAAGTAAGATAAAATAAGCTTTTTTTTCACAAGGGCCATAGCTTTGGCCATGTTGGGCCAAGTAAGATTCTTTCAAGATAAAATTCTGAATAACTAAAGTGAAAAAAAATAAGTAGATAGCCTTAAAAAAAGGTAGTAGACTAAATGTGTGAATAAAAACCAATTGATTTTAAAAACGGTAAGAGGTTATTATGTGGAGTTTTTCCAAGTAGAGTAGATAAAATAATGTTATTAGATTTTAAAAAATGCAAGCGTTTTGCATGAAAGTTTGGGCATTCAGAGAGCAGATTTGGACGGACATAGTGCAATTGCACTTAGAGCACTTAGGAGTTTGTTCTCCTAATAGCGGATGACAATGTGTATATCGAGTATGACCCACTCGTAATCTAGTGATAACCGTATCTGCTTTTCTGTTCAGTTGAGAAGGCTCAATAGTAGGTTTAACTTAATGAAGCTTGTTTTCGATTTCAATACCCCATTCTCTTTGCCATTTGTTTAATAGAAATATTTTTATGTGCTTTTTCAAGTCCATTAAAAGCAAATTCATTTTAATTTAAACTTTTGAGACAATGTCATTTTTTAAAAATTACTCAATAACTTGAAATGTCCTCAAATTAACTTTTATTATCATAATATTGTGCATGCCTATGTAGTGTATTAAACTGAAGCTGTGCAAGAAAAATTAATTAAATACGTTTTGAAATATGTATGCTCTTTATGTACTAACTTCTCAATGTATTTGAAATTTTCGAACTCTAAAATTGATAAAAATGGTAAGGTTTTCAAATTTAGCGGAACGAAGAGAAATTAGAAATACTGATTTTGATTCTTTAAATTGCCGTCTATTACAACATTTAGTTTAATTTAGCCGTATTAAAATCCCTTTTGATCCCTATATTAACATCCCTCCCTATATATATTTGGGAAAGCATCTTGCAATCTTGAAACCCTGATGATGAGAAAACACCTGATAAAGAGAATGACACCTCAAGTCCTCCTTCAAATTTCCATTCCGTACTATGAGAGAAAGTTTGAGCCATGACATCATATTTTACATTAACCTTGTTCGTATATGCTACTGACTATTACGCACATGTATGGGTCCTTGGAATCAGTTTTTGAACTTTCAGCACTCCGGCCCTGTTGCCAATATCTTACTTTTAGGTTTCCGTAGCCTTCCATATCGAAGATGATTAAAAACAAATTATGGAAAGTACATGGTCTTATTCGTGATATTTGCAATCAAGTTTATAATTGATTCTACAGTAAGGAATGACTCATATAACGGAACTAAGCATTACAAAATAAAAATCACTTCCTGCAAATATAAAATTTGAAAATCTTGAGCAAAAATACATAGTGATGTTGAAATTATTTTCAAAAAAAATTGTCAAATTTGATGAAACAAGAAATAAACAAAAATACTCATTTAGAAAATTCAAATAGTTTTCCTTTTCAAAGACGATGAAAAATGAATTAATGATGACACGAGGTGATACTGATAGCATTTGAAAATGAATTCAAATTGCAGTGGTGTTAAGTGTGATAAGAACGACTGACATAAAAGGCAAAACATCCTAAGAAATGCTGATTTATAAAGTTAAAATGCTTTATTTTCTGAATTCATTAAAAAATAAAATTTTAAAGAAAGTAGCTGGACTGTTATGATTTTTGAAACTGAGTTCAGGCTCTAAATCTGATAGCTAAGGTATGGTATGATAACAGCTAATGAAGCAAGAAGTCACAAGAAACTCATTTTTGGAAGAAAAAAAATTGCTTTATACTGAAGAATAAATAAGCAAAAGCGCACAGTGGCCTCGCAGTTAGCTCAATTCTTTTCTACTTCAGTGCAGAAGTCAGGTAATTAATTTTTTATGACTTTAATTTCCTTTCTTCTAATCAACTGTTAGGACAATCCTTAATTGCAAATTTCCCCAATAATCGCTGTAATTAACTTTAGTTAGAGATAATCAACATTAAATAAAACCAATTAATGCTTAAGCAACTAATTAACTGATTAGATAATCAACTTGAGTTAATTAACTAATTATCCCTCACTTATCAATTAGCACCTTTCTGAATCCTTAATGCAAAACTGTCGCAGTTCCTCACTGCTCCGTCATTTCAACCGCTGTTATGAAGTTCATTTTTCAGCTTTGCATTCACTTCCTTCAAAAGATTGAATTTATTAATTATTTTTCAGAATTAAACCGATGTACACGGAAAACAATAAATGACACAAAAGATTTTATTGACGAAAATAAAACTGAAATATAATCGAGTATATGAAATTCGATAAAATCCGCATCTTTCTTTTATCAGTTGATCACATGTATGGAACCGTTTACACGTAATTAATTAAGCATTCGTAAGTATTTAAAAGGAAGAATTCATTAATGAATATTCCGAGTACCAAAGGAATCCTCAATTCAAATAATTATGTTTGTTTGATAAAGCATGATTTGTTTCAGAGGAGACGTTGGCTCTTCAGATAAGAAAGGATTTTTCGCGACAGATAAAGCTATTTAAAGGTTGTACTTACATACTATCTGATTGAGAAATTCTTGTATTTTCATACATTTAAATGGTAATTGTATTCAGAAAATATAAAGTAATTGGACTTCGATCGCTTAGCCAATAACTATAAAAATACACAAAGGCGAAGGAATTATGTCCTGCAAATAATTATGATTAACATAACGTCCTATTTCTTTCCTTTTTCTCCTCATTGCTAAGTAACATTTGTTTTTTGTTTCTTTGGTTTCTTGCATTTCTGCTAACTTTTCACATTAGTTGATATAACACGCATTAATATTTGAAAATGATCAATATCAATTATATTATATTGAGGAATTAAAAAAACATCATATTTACTTCTAATCGACAAATGTGATAAAATTTTATTTTTCAGATTGGAAAATACACTGATGGAAAAAACAAATCCCAACACCAAGAAAAAATTATTGTACAGTAATGAAATTTTAGGAATACATTTGTCTAGGTAACAAATTTAATTGATTAAAGTTTCAAGATCACAGGTAGAGCCATTGGCGAGAAGAGACATTTCAAATGTGAAATGTTGGTACATTAGTAACCGGTGTAACCGCCAGAATTTTGAATGCAAGCAGGCAAACATTCATGCATTGTGTCGTACAGGTGTCGGATATCAGTTTGTGGGATGGAGTTCCATGCCTGTTGCACTTGAGCGGTCAATGCAGGGCCGGTTAATGCTGGTTGTGGATGACGCTGGAGTTGTAGTCCAATGATGTCCGGTACGTGCTCGATTGGAGAAAGATCTGGTGATCTAGCAAGCCAAGGCGACATGTCGACACTCTGTAGAGCATGTTGGGTTACAACAGCAGTAGGAGGGCGAGCGTTATCCTGTTGGAAAACACCCCCTTGAATGATGTTCATGAATGGCAGCACAACAGGTTGTATCACTAGACTGACGAACAAATTTGCAGTCAAGGTCCGTGGGATAACCATGAGAGGGCTCCTACTGTCATACGAAATTGCTTCCCAAACCATAACTCGAGGAGTAGGCCCTGTGTGTCTAGGCCGCAGACAGGTCACTAGCAGGCGTTCACCTGGCCTCCTTCTAACCAACAAACGGCTATCACTGCAACCAAGGCAGAACCGGCTTTCATCAGAAAACACAACAGATCTCCTCTCCGCCCTCCAATGAGCTCTAGCTTGACACCACTCACTTCGCAAACGGCAGTGCTTTGGAGTCAGTGGAATGCACTGTACAGGGCGTCTGGCTCGGAACTGTCCTTGAAGTAACCGATTTGTATTAGTTCGTTGTGTCACTGTGGTGCCAACTGCAGCTCGAATTTCAGCAGCAGACGCAGTACGATTAGCCACAGCCATACGCCGAATACGACGGTCTTCCCTGTCAGTAGTACCACGTGGCCGCCCAGAGCCTGGTCTTCTTGAGGCAGTACCTTCCCTTGACCACTGCCGCCAATATCCATGCACAGTGGATACATTCCTGCCAAGTCTTTCAGCAATATCGCGGAAAGAAAACCCACCTTCTCGTAGCCCTACAACACAACCTCGTTCAAACTCAGTGAGCTGTTGATAATGGCTTCTTCGTCTTCTCAGAGGAATCCGTGACTAACATTAACCCACTACGTCAATTCTCAACTGTAAATAATGATCGCGAACCTTACAGCGCTTATTTAAAGCAAACCTCATTTGCATGTTCATAGTGTCGCTACTAGCGCCACACTTACGCGCGTCGCTCGAAATTTGAATCGACGTCATCTTTCAGATGTATAAACACGCCTACCAAATTTCGTTTATCTAGCACAGCTCCTTCCTAGTGTTGGGATTTTTTTTTTCCATCAGTGTATATTGATTTCATCATGCGTTTTAACGCAACTGTAAAATAATTGTAAACAATTGAAAAATATCAGAAAAAATGGTTTTAAAATTACTTCTAAGGGTTTTTGTATTATTCCTAAGATATAAAACCTTTTTTTTTTAATTGCGTGATTATAAAATGAAATTAAACAATAAATCCTCTGGATAAAAAGGATTTTAAATCATTCTATACTTTTTATTAACCAAAACATTTGACCTAAATATCATTATTAACATCTGAAGCAAGGTAGAAAAAGAATTATAGCATTTTTTTTGTTGATTAAATATCACACATCACGTTTCATATAATATTCGCAATTGTTGTCTGATGAAAATTAATTCTACTTCATGACAGGAGAAAAGCAAAAGCTCAAACAAACATTACCAATGTGGAATTCGTATAAAATATTAGTATAGTAAGTAAGCTTTAATATTAAAAATAGAGCTGTGGAATTTTGCGAAATGATGTACTAGATATTGCACTATCTTTTATTCAAGCATATATCTTTGTATTAGCCAATTGAAATAAAAGATTCAATCAAAATATAGAAACTAATTTTTATTGTATTTATTATCCAGTATTTTAGGGCATAAATTCTCCTATTTCGTTGCTATTTGTTTTATTACATGTCCTTACAACTTGTAATGCCTAATCAGAAATGCGTAAAATATATAAATGTTAGTGTCTTTATTTGGAATAAACTTCAATAATTTTTACTTAAGAATGATTTAATGCTTAGTTAACCTAAATAAAATACTTATTTTGTATTAAAATATTTGAAAGTTACACATTTGAGTTAGAAATGGGCTTCGGAATGACAAACTTCTTGCAAGTGGTTTTCCCATTTCCAAGTGAGCTCTTATTGTATACAAACAGAAACATACGTTGTCTATTTTATATAAGAGATGCATATAAACAATGAAAGTCTGTTTAACAGAGTCTACCTGTTTAAATTTTTTGCACTAAATGAGCAAAGATAGATATACATTTATATAGATGGTAAAGGCAGATGCCTGAGTATTTTACTTCTACTATTGTAGTTCTTACATTTAATATATATGATTAAGCCAAATTTTATTACATATTACACCTTTTGAATCCAAACAAATATTAAAGGACAGTTATGAAATGGGAAATAAATCTCAACACATTTTAATGTTAATTCAATTAATTGAAAAAACAAATAAATCAAAACGTTCACAGTTTTTCTTTTTTTCTAAGTAATTATATGAATACTATAAGCCCAAACCTTTCTTGAAGCTAAAATTGAATTAATGCGACATGGAGATTAAACTAAATAGCTATTAAAAACATCAAATTAATCCTTTTCGGCCAGTAATTTAGTTTTATTCCTTCACATTCCTTTCTTGATTTTATTCTGAACATTTACATTTACATAAATTGCAGCTCTGACAGTATAGTGTTGAACATTAGGTAATATTTTAACTTCCTCGTAGTATCCTTAATTGCCATGAGGCAATTAGCTGTCACATTCGATTTAACTAAGAAACATTCGAACTAAACCGAATGGTTGTCCCCTTTTCAAGCTTACTTCCTTTAATAATGGTTTCCTTTATTTTGTTTTACATAGCTTGATTTCTCTTTATCGGTGATTTGGAGTTCCTGAGAATCCACACTAAACGACTCAATTTGTAGATATTTAATGCAGTTAGCTGCCGGTTCGGAAATAGTTCTTTCAATAATTTTCTTAAATAATACATTTGATAGGAAGAATATACAATTTCAACAGTTATTTCAACAAAAGTGTGCTTTTATTTTGTCTTAGCGAATTCATTTTAGAAATGAATTAAGTTATAATAATAAAATAAAGGAATGCTCTAAAAGAAATGTCATCATGCAAAAAACGAATAATGAGGAATCACTTTCCCATCAAATTAAATTCTAGTCA
The DNA here is from genome assembly GCA_026543055.1 of Argiope trifasciata. Classification (NCBI taxonomy): domain Eukaryota; kingdom Metazoa; phylum Arthropoda; class Arachnida; order Araneae; family Araneidae; genus Argiope; species Argiope trifasciata. The sequence goes on along the minus strand of JAPMOQ010048006.1, from coordinate 317,874 downwards.
CCACCGATAATTTAAAATACTCAAAAATTGCTCTCTAAATCTAGTAAAAATATGCGAGTATAGAAGATAAATCTCATTTAAAAAAATTATTGTATACTATTATTCACTTTGCATATTTTGTATATGGGTCTCTTTCACATAAAATTGATTCAAGACCTGAAATATTTACAAATATCTGAATCATTTATAAATTTTCCATCAGACGGATTGTGTGTACCATATAAAAGAGTATCTGAAAAATCAATACAATACACATTTAAAACGAAAGGCGAAATAAATCTAAGTATAGGAAAGGAAATCTTTGAAAGAATAAAAATATATAATACCCTAAAGAAGTGCTATAATGTTAAAAAGCAAAACATGTCTGCAATCAAAAAGCAAATTTCCAAAATTATCAAAATCTTTTATGGAAAGTCTATAGAAATAATGGTTCGGATAGATAGATGCTTCTTTTGGTAAATACAAGAAGGTTGATTTGTATAGCATCTGGAAATATTTTGTCATGGCAAAATGACTAGGCTATATTAACCAGCGCTGTTTCTCCAAATTAACACCAAAGACACTCTGTCCCATGTTCAGTAACCTCTACATACAAAACAGACAGTTATTAGTTGATATTGCTTCCCGAATCCGAAGCAGAATATCTTAAAGCAGAGACTCTAACACTAGGTCATCACGACTGGAAATTAAATAAAGCCGAATATATCTATATATATTGACTGCGACACCCTGCCGAATAAGAGTACAGGCTGTGTACTCTTACTGCGAGGAGACAAACAAGTACAGGCTGTGTAACCGATGTAGAACATTTCATATTACGATCGATTTGTGTGACTACTCCTCATATAGATGGGCACCCCATTATTTGTGATGAAGTCAGAAAGTAATACCATAAGTACAATAACATTATTGAGGTAATGCAAGGATGGAAAATTTGAAATTAACATCAGATCTAATTTTTAAATATCTTTAATTCCTTTGCTTACATCTCAGGATAAGAGCAAAATAATAAAAGAATAAAAAAGTTACTTCATAATTAGTATGACGATACACACAATGTCATCGTAATACTCCAAAATTATCCGATTTCTGTAAAAAACTAAAGCAAGTATGTGGGAAAAGTAATAAAAGTAAAAGTGTATATTTCTTCACCGCTAAGGACATGACATTGAAGACAATCCTGCATCACAAATTTTACATTACTGTCTAACAGTCTGAAATATATATCCTTTATCATTCGAATTTTAATTAGGTGCTTTATCTTTATTTTATAGGTTAGTCATCATCATTGCTTTCTAATAAGAGTCGAAGAAAATGTACCTGTAAATAAGTTTGCAAATTTTCTTGCCATAGCCTTTATTCTATTTAGTGGGAATAATTTATTTTTATATTTCTCATTATCAATTTAAATCAACTCCTTCTTTTGTGAATTCAATCATACTTTTGAAAGAAATGCATTAAAAACACTGTTTCGTGAGTTTTTAAATAAAGCTAAAATCCAACTTGGAGCAAAACTAAATCTGAAAATATGTATGCTTAGTCCTCTCGCATCTGTGAAAAAGTTTAAATATACGTTTTAATGATGCAGAAAAATTTCTGGTTCTTTTAATTGACCTATAAATCTATTCTTTAAGATGTGGACTTTAAACAACATTGATTCTATTTCTGACCTTTTATTACCGAGTTAAACATTGTTCAAGGACACTCGGGATATGATGATCTTAACCATAAAAGAAAACACACAAATTTTCCAAAGGAAATACAACACCCTAAAAATAAACCAACTGCATAAAGTTTACCATCATGATCAAAGAGCCATTTCCAAACATAAGCTTAAGGTAATGAAAGACATCAAGTTAAACTGCTTTTGCCACTTCGTCTAGTTTATGCTCTTATTTATGACTGTACTTGCTTCAATCATTGCTTCATTTCGACCATTTTTATGTACTATTTCTTTACGTGGGTAACAAAATCATCATCCCTTTGAATCCTCGACTAGAAAGGATATTACGTGCTGCGGTGAACCCGTGTCCGGGAAAATGGTCTGATCTCTCTTGACAAATCCTGCATAGTCCGATAAGTAGTATATTGAATCGAGTGGCCATAAGGAACCACGAACGTGAGGACATTAATTCAGTGGAAGGCGAGCTACATTTGCCCGCTGTCCTAGCTAAATCTAGAGAAGTAGAAAAGCAGGGACACATACATAGAACTTGCCGCTAGGTTAATGCGTTGGTAAACAGAGGAAGAGGTGATTATGTGCATCTTTCGGGGTGAGGCAATAATTGCCTTTGAGAGAAACTACAACCCCGGGCATAGTTTTCCGACCACGGGTGGGAATTTTAATTGCTCTTTCGTAGAGAACTATGTGCTTGTTTTAAGAACTCACCATGTGGTTGTGGGTTTCTTAAGTTTAGAAGACTCTTCCAGAAGTTATACTAATTTTCTTGGCACATGAAGTTTGTTTAGACGCTTTGTTTATTTTATTTGTGATCTTAAAGAATTTTTTCTGATGTAATAATTTATTAAAATATAGTTTTAACAGTGAAAGATTTAGTATTGTTGCTCTTGAAAATTTAAACTCGTAATTGATTCTGAAAACTGAAATTTATGAATTATTTAAAATTTTATCTGTATGTCTACAAGACTTCAATGCATGTTAAATTTACGATTGTTAATACTTAACATTTCACTGTCAATTGAATCAAAATTTTCGAATGGCATTGTCTTGTATCAATGAAATGGTATGCATTAATGCTGTAAGAATAATTTATAGTGTTAAATGTTCAAAGTGCCTATCAGTATGCTTAGAAAAGTGACGATTAACTTTGCCAGAGAATTTTGACAGTTATCTGTTTTTTATTCAGAAATCCAACTTAAACACTTCCAGTATCTACAATTTTATATTATATAAATACTAATTTGAATATTTATACATAATGAACACAGAATTTTATGAAATTTTATCACCACCAAATATATTAATTTTGTTCTTTATACTGGAAATTTTTAATTGCTACTTTAGCATATCAGCTTATGTTACACTCATTTCTTTTATTCATAAATTGATTGGTATTGAAACAAATCATTTTTAATATTTTAAAAATGAAGTTTTCATACAAGCTTAATTGCATATAATATATTTTAACACTTTTCACCACGTGTCAAAAGTAATAACAAAAGCCAAAGAAAAATGCTGGTATACCAATTAACAAATATTCTAGTATTCTTAATATTACGGTATTATCCTTTTATAACATTTCAATAGAAAAATTAAATCTATTTCAGAGGACTGTATGATTCGCTGTCGTTTCACTGGCTATTTTCAACACAATTAAAAATTAACATATGATCATTAGCGTACGTTTAAATTTCTTCCTTCATATTTTTATTTGTTTTTACGTTGAAAATTCCATTACTCAAAAATGTGCTTCATTAATATCATTGAAAATATTTTACTTTTAACCATATGTACTTGCTTATATATTACATAGGTCGGGGTGGGCTGGTGGTAGCTTCGGAACCGGAGGGTTGCAGGTTGGAGACCCTCCAAAACATCGCCCGGCAAGTGGGTCTGGTGCATGCTAAATTCGTCGGGGACAAACGTCCTCCCGCTGGTGTGGAAGTTTGGAGAGGGGAGTGCCAGCTCAGGTGTGGTCCTCGCCATCTAGCCGCGGTTCAAAATTGCGTCCAAAAACAGCCCTAGTGTTGAATCAAAAGGGGGCGTTAATATAACTAAAACTATATATTGCATTGTTTCTTAAATTTATTTTATAATAATATTCTCAGAGAAATTTATTCCCCACGGTTTCATAAATTTTTCCACACTTTTTATTTATATATATGTAAAATGTTTTAACATCCATCCATTTCAAAGTGTTTAAAGCATCATTTATTTGATAGAATTATATTATATCTTCTCTCTATTTCGCCTTTGTTTTAATGCTGCAATTTCTAATAATTATTCGTTGTTTTACTCAAATTATCAATATAAAATTAAATTTTTATACAAATATCATGCATGAAAGTTGAGTCTATTTTAAAAGTAAATAGTGAAATTCCACAAATGATAAAATGAAGAACAAAAGAAAATGATCGAAACTATGTTACAGGCTTTTTGAGTTTCTGTGCTACTTTCCATGTGACAATAAATGGATAAATTTGAATAGTGGAGTAAAAGAATCATAGGAAAAATAACTTGATAATAATGTAAAAGTGAAAACAATAAAGGAAATAATAGAAAAAGCTTTGTGATTTGTTTTGTATTTCTGTGCTATTTTCCATGTTATAATAAACAGATAAATCTGAACGATCGAAATGAATTACTGAACAAATTACTGATCTTCGGGTGTACTCGTCGTAACTTTTTTTTTATTTTCCGTCTTTGTACTATTATTAATACCATAGCTACTAAAATTTACCTACATCATAAATCGATTGGTATTATCCTCATAGATAGGAGTTTCTCACGTCCTAGATACGTCGCATTTTACATTCTACTAGATTTTAATTCTAGATATTACGTTTCAATGAAAGCTATAATTAAATACAACTATTGCATAATAATAAGACATTTGATGACATAATAATAATAATCATGGTATAATAATAAGCCATTTGAGCAAACATCCTACCCTTTTACTTTAAATAAACATCAAAATTTAATTTAGTTTCATATCAAAAGTTCATTTTGTCACATATTTTTAAACAATCAGATTTTTTAAGAAATAATTACTTGTTAATACAGATGTGTCGAAGATAAATACTGGATATATTTTATTTCACTATTTACAGATGACTAAAGAATTCATTTAGATAATAATGGTATAATAATAAGCATAATAATGGTATAATAATAAGCATAATAATGGTATAATAATAATAATAACTTTTATTCGTTTTTGATACTTCATTAATAATACATTTAAATATATACCTATATCAACTCTTTTTAAATATTTTATTATGAAAATATCTAATGTTATTACAATAAAGAAAGCATTTTTAAAGTAATATTTTTGAAATTATCATCAAAAATTGAGCAAATTCGGAATTGATTCCTCAATCCACATCAAAATTACCATATATTTGAAAAATGTTTATAGCTGGTATATATTTATGAATATTCAACAGAAAGGAACAAATAATTACTATATATATATATATATA
>JAPMOQ010048006.1:299243-312305 GCA_026543055.1 Argiope trifasciata | reverse complement strand
TATATAAAATCAGAATTCAAGCTGGAAATATTATTAAAAAGTTCCTTAAATGTTTGAAAGAATGCAATAGACGTTAAACAGAACATCGTTTATTAACGTTACCATAATAAACGCTAAACAGAACATGCACAAATAGACGTTAAACAGAACATGGAATGAAAAGTAGGAATAAAATAGGTGTTCAAAGTTTTCCTCCCAAAAAATAATTTGCATTTTATTCCGGTTATATCAATGAAATCAAATTCCCGGAAAGTTTTAAATTCATCACCCATTTAATTTATATAATAGTATCTCATTATTTTCTTTTACCAACTAGGTAACGTTACTTTAAAGCATTTTTATATATACTGCTTAATAAATGATAATGCGCATCAAAATACGTGTCTGAAAAATAAATGCGTAAAAAATTATTCAATGTAAGTATCTTTCTTATTCATGTTTAAATGAACGCATGATTTATCAGTCACTCCTTAATTAAAACAGCTAATTAAGAACTTCGGTGGCAGTATAAAAAAACAGCTTTTGAAGAAAAAAAATGCAAACGAGATTTCTGACAGTTTAAAATGCTTTTATATCACGGAAAAGAAAAAAATATATTTTTCATTCTGTTACTATGTATTAAAAATGTTACAAAAAATATTTCTCCTTAGAATTTTTTTGTTTACATTAAGCCATTTTTAGTTGATTTTTTTATCATGAATATATTTGCCTACGAATTGTTACAAATACCAGGAAGAATAAGTTTGATGCGCCGACTTCTAATGGTGTTAAAGTTCTTGCGTTGAGAACTATTTTCGGTAATATTTTTAGACGATTTTATTACTTAAGAAATAAAACAATCATGCTATATAAAGGGGAGAAAATATTGTTATTGTTAAATTATTCGAAACTGAGATTTTGAAAAATTATTTTACCAAATCGGTAACATTACTTTAAAGCATTTATATATATATATATATACGGTTTCTTTTATATATTTATCAACGGCATTTTTATATATACGGTTTTCTATATATAAGATTTTTATATACACGGTTCAAAAGTTTCATTTCACTTTAAATTCGAAAAACTTATATTTCGAATTAGTTTGTCTATGAACAAGGCACGATAAAAAGCTTTATGTACAGGAATGATATTTACTATAACGAATCTAGACCAAATTTGATTTCTATCAAACTTTGAAAGAAATCTATTCAGAGCAAGACTATCTGTTAGATTATAAGTCAATACGGTAACTACACAATGTTAAAAGCTAGAAATATAAAATCACACGCATTAGTTTAGCATTTGAAATGTAAATTCATAATAAAGTTGGAATAAAATCCGCCAAGCTATTAAACTTCTGCCAGTATATGTTTTTTCGGACATCAAAATGGGATGGTTCAAAAACGTAAAAATTTATGTAAAGATGATAGATGATCAATTGTTTAAACATTTACTGTCTGTGCAAGGGTTGGCTTGTACTTCTGAAATGCATATAAATGCAGTAACTAAAAACATAGTAGTTATATGTCAAATTTTGATTTTAGTTAGCAGGATTTTTTTTATATCTAAAATACATATTCGATTTTCATGTATTTATGTATCAAGCGCATGCGTAATCAATCACCGAAAATTCGGAAATTAGATTCACGTAAAAATTCGATATATCATAAATATTGTCGTCGATACCATGGGGTTAATATTTGAAATTTGTTTTATTTACTTTACTACAAAACACACAGTTCTTATTCGTGGAATTCTGAAAACAAAAACATATACGCTTGCACTGTTCACAGCTTTGCCCAGGAACATACATAATTTTATGTGCAGTGTAGGGAAAAAAAACCTTTATTAGACGATATGGGAGAGAGGTTTTTTTTCGCTGATCTCTAAATATGAAATATATATATAATTATTGATATAAGTTTTGGTACTGATAACTTTTCGTAAGTGTGCTAACTCATTAATAATCAACGGCAAATATTGAGAATGTTTGTAAATGACCGTATATATATGCTCATTTTAATTTTTGTTTTTTATAACAACTATTATAATTTCTACCCAGAAATATTGAGGGTTTTTTAAATTTTGGTTTAGGAAAGTTTAAACGTATCCAATGGCTATTTAAATCAATCAATAATTGTAATATTGTCATAATAATCGTAATACTGAAGGTTGTATTAGTCTATTTAGCTAAATTTTTATCACTCCTAAAGCAAAAGAAATTCAAAAAAGCAATTTATAACTATACATTCATTAAATTAATTATAGAAATATCTTTGACTGTATAAAAGCGAAAATTGCTTCTCGTCTTGAAGAATAATTTGTAAGTGTTTTTGGATGCAGTTTCGGTTTAAAGCATTCACTCTTAGCTCATCCTCGAAAGAAAAAATGAGATCTTGCACAAATAGGAAATTGTAAACAGATATCATTTCAACGTGCAAGCTGCGTTTCAAAAACAACTACTGAACATTTATATAAAGTTTTCATTCAAAAGTCCAAACAAGGCAATCGATTTTATTCGCGCGTTTCATCAAATGTTTCTTTTACTTGAAACTCAGTTCATATCGTAGTTGAATATTTATATAAAAAATATATCAGAATGATGATGTATTCAATGCAATATCTTTCTTTACACCGGATAGGTATCATTACTCATGCTGGCATTTTCATCATTGAAATTGCTTATGTTAAAGTTACGTATCTAAGATTTCACAAATTTTATTTATTGTTGGAGACAAAGATTTGTTTGTTAACCTTGATTGTTCCACGATAATTGTAATTTATAACTAAATTAGAAAATTCAAATATTTCTGATGAAATTGAAAACATAATTCCATGAGTAATCGCATAGAAACCATATCCACTTTATCCTGCTTTCGGGGTCATTTGAATTGCAGACGCCACTAAATTGAATTTTAAAAACTGCCACTGGCTTGAACCCTACATTTCCCTGAAGAAATATGCCTCATACTAGTAGAAAAACAATCCAGAATACTCTTCAATTAGAGTCTTACAGCTACTTTCAAAAGATGCATTTTATAGATATTTCACAATATAATTGCTATTATAAAATTTTAAAACTCTGATTTGAATTTTAAAAAGTATTTTAAAAGTAAAAATTTCAAAATTAAATTTGAAGGTGCTTTATATTTAATTGAACCAGTATTTTATAATAACCAAGCGGTATGTTTACTATGCAGAATGAAACTTTGTCTTTAAGGCTTTTGAAATCGTCAGACATCATTTTATGACAGTCGTCTGGATGTGATGGATAAATACTTATCAACACATCAACTTCTCATCGAAATACTCATGGTGCATTTTAATGTTTCATTTCTTTTCAATATATTCTAAAACTTAGAGTCTTTTGGGCTGTTCGTCAATGGAGTAGGTGGCAAATCTATTGAAAAATAAACAAATAATATTTTCTAAATTACATTACAGTGAATATTTATAGACATTCATAAAAATAGAGCGTGACTGCAGAGGAACACTCATTTAATGGAATTTATTGTAATGTTGAGTTTTCTTGAAGAAGTGCTTGGTTGGAAGTATCAGTGGAACAAATTATTCAGGTATAGAGTCTTTGCAAAGCAGGTCATCCTTCAGGCATTGGTCTTGCCTAGGTCTACCCCACGATGATCCACCGACCCGAAAGTGTGTAAAACCTTAATTTCAGTCGGGAAAAACTATGATTTGTTTATTAAAAGGCTTACAGTCATCGCCAGAATATGGGCGGTAAATAAGGATATTTATTATAATTCATTTGGCTAAAATATAAAATATTTAAATTGATTAATTAGCAAGTCAATTCTAGGTTCAGGACATTAAGTTCAAAAGTACACATAGAAAACCGTAACATACAAAAGCGCAAAAAATCGCAATATCCAAAGGGTGGATCACATAATAGGTATAACTGCATAGACATATAGTAATATCAAGCACATTTTCAAAAGTTCAAAAAGTAAGAAGTTTTTAGAACAAAATGCAAGTGAATTCCATGACTTTCCTATTTACTTATTGCCTGGCAACATTAGTTTAATCACTTATTTTCTAATCCTATTTTAGCTTCTTTCTTTAATAATTATATTTAATTAACCCTGGAATTTATCTATAATGTATGGAAAGAACGTACATAATGAAAGGTATGATATTAATTAGTAAGAAACTTTTACAACGAAAACTTTTCCATGATTATATAATATTTTCATTTTTAGCTTTCTGTAATTTATCGCTGAATATGTACTTAGTAGGAACACCTTTCTTATCTGTTTAATTTTATTTCGGACCAGATGAACAATATCTCTCTTTAAGTTTAGTGATATATATATGTATATGTGTGTGTGTGTTCCAAAATGTTATTAACTACGTCTACTATAAAAACGTGCTTCATTTTATGAAATGCTTCAATAGCAATTTTTCTCACTGAAAGAACGAATATTAATACCATTATTTACATGCATATTGCGATTACATGTTCATATATATTTATATACCTAAGTCCTTAAAAATATCTTTTCATTTTATCAAAGCATGATTAAAACCATGTCTTTGTATGATTATAAAACACTTGTTTTCGTTTTCCCATCTTGCTATTCATGTTACAGAATGTAACTGATAATGAAAATAAAATAAGAACTTTCATTCAAAACACATCAATAATAATTTCATTTATCTATAAACTTAGAATTTATCACCATATTTCCTGGATTCTAATAAAACTGTTTCTCTTCATGGTTCGCAGAACGCGAATTATATTTAATTATCATCGTTTTAATTTAGAATTTTCTGGGGAATTGAGTAATAAATAATGATATTTCATTTAATTTGCGATATGTGTATCTTAGAGAACCCTATGTTTGAATAAATATAACAATGAATGAACAAGATTCAAATCAACTAAGGATATTAATTTTCTATGATAAATTATGTTTGTATTGAAGTATTTACTGTTTGGATTAGAATTAAAGCTATAATTGATGTAAATATTTCTGTGCATTCTATTTTATGTTATAAGCAGAATTTTCTATTTTCAAATTTATTTTTTAAATGTCAACGGTACAACATTTTTGAATCTATTATGTATTCATATGTTGCTTAAAAATTTCGATTTTGTTCAATTTGCTGCGTAACTGTTCGCAATTTTACGATTTCTGAGTTTCTAAGCAAAATTCTCGCCTTTTTAAATAATAGCTGGATAAAAAGGTTGGCTGCCGAAAGGAAATACAATTTTCAAATTTTTACTCCACTGTGAAATCCTCAAAATTGACGACTCCCTAAAATCCATATTTCAAAGAATAGAAAATATCAAAACAGTATTTTTTTTCGTCTATTGGGATCACATTCTATTTAAATCTGAATAAAAATTAACAATGAGAAATAAAAATTAAAAAAAATGAACATGAATATATTAATATTTTACTTTCCATTTTTTCTGAATTTTAAAATTGCAACTTATGTCATGTTTATATATAAATATGTTTTTCGGAAATCAATCTTTATCGTTAAATACTTTTAAAATGGTTGCAAAATTTCTGAAGAAGAGGGTTTTTAGAGGATCAGTTATTCTATAAATTTTGTTTCTAAAAATGCTACCAACACAATTCTTCATTGTTGTTAATCCTGAAGTTTCTTTCTTAAAAGCTTTGGACAGTAATTCAGAACATACTGAGCATCACTTTGAATTAATATTAACTTCAATTTCATTTATTAATTTAGATTCTTAAAAGACCTTAATTTTTTTCAAACTGATTTATTATACAAAACTTACTAATGAATTCAAAGTTCATATTAGTACATATTTTAATAAAAAATTATAATTTAAGTATCATTGAAAAAGTTTTCTTTTACTAAAATTATACGTCAAAATATCCACATGTGTAAAATTTACCCTTTTTTCTCGATGCGGAGAAAATATCAGTATAATAAGGTCTGAATTTTAGGCCCATTGTTTAAAAACTTATCAAAAAATTAGTGAAGGAGAAAATGTGGATATGGTTTAAGGAAATTAAGTGTTGTAATCAACAAACTGGTTTATAATAATATTTTTAAAATTACTTAAAAAGGTTTCTATTAATTAATTCTTCAGGTGATTTTTTAGTTTATAACTATGCAGTTTTTAACATGTTTTTCAATTTATACTAGATAATGATTGAAAATATTATCTTTAATCGAATAAATAATTAATTATAACGGTTTCCTATTCCAAATACCATTCAAATTGTTTATCCGAAATGTTTTATATTTACAACTATTTTCTGATTAAACAAATTAATTCTAATCCTTAATCAGCTTTTTTGATCTGTAAATAATTTAACTTTCAGATTCCTTGTAAATATTTTAAAATATTTTCTAAAAACTACAAATAAAATACTATTTATTTTGAAGTTTTTAACTAAAATCTTCAAGAAATAAGAATTTCAAAACTTCGCAAAAAAACACTGAAATATTTGTATTGAATAAAAGCAGTAATTTAATGTCTCATATTAATATATATCTTCACATTTATATCAAACTTCTTCTTCTAAACACATAACTTGTAATGTTTTGACTTAACCCACTGGTAAAATATCAAATACACACTTAGTTTGATTTTTTTAAATGGGGCTTACTGATTCAATATTTTGGTAAATTTGACTTACGAGTTTTGTCGATAAAATTGTGATTTATTGGCATTGCATATTTTAATATACAGAGAATCTCCACGAAGATTATAAAAAAAAAGATAAATATCTGATAATTCAGGCATTCAGTTTTGGAACAGAGTGAACAGATACAAAAATTAAATAATTCATAAAATATTCCAAGATAGCGCATTAATTTATAAAAAACAGCAATATAATTTGATAATATTTAAGCAAAACTGAGCTCTTTGAGGCACATAAATAACTACTTGACTAAATAAACTTTACTGAAAAAAGAAACTCGTATGACATTTGAATGGCTTTACCATAACCCTCTTCAGAACAGTTCAGAGGAAAATAAAATGTACAGTAGGGATTTTTTCAAACTGTCTCCCCTGCTGGAAAATCATTTCTAAAGATCCTAGGCGATGGGAAAGGCATTCCCCCTGGAAATCTCCTGGAATAGATAGGTCTGTCCACCTCCCCTCCTGCTCCTGGCAGGTATGTCCATATGGGATGGGATATGGAAAGATTTTCTGATACAAATCGAAAAGGGTCTCCCTTTTAAATCCTGTATCGCAAATCCAAGTAAATTGTCTGGCTCACTCAATTTTTTGAATGTTGGGTAAATCCATTGAGATAGTTGAGGTTTATTTCACAACCAATCCATCCATCTGATGATTCCTCTATCCTAAGCTTCATGGAAGGGAAAAGAACCTTCCTTGAAGTCAGTACCACGATTCTATTAATTACTCACCCCACCTCCAAATAAAAAACAGCTCCTATTATTGATTGGTTCCTCTGACTCTTACAAATAATATTATAGTTGTAGTATAATATTATAGTATAAAAGTGGAGGTTCGTAAAAAAAGTGATAACAATTAAATCAGAGGTAATCATATTGTGGTAATATTAAATATGGGAAATCTTAAATGAGCAATTCCAAATAGATGATAAACTTCCCCCAGTTACTTTTAAACAATGGATTTTATCTTTTCAGTTACTTATCAGCTTTAAATTTATGATTTTTCTCATTATTTACTGTACAATTGAAATTCTTTAAAACTTTAATAATGTACCAAATAATGTAAATCGAAGTACCGAATTTCTATCATAAATTCAGTGTTATGAATATGTAATGGGCATTCATCAACAAGTAATGATAATTTTTCATATCTTTCCTCATAAAAAGAATAATGTCATAAAATAATAACATTTAAAAATCAATCATTAACAATTAAAAATCAATAACATTAAAAATTAAATTTTAATAATCATTTAAAAACTAGAATGAAGAATTAATACAATGTATGTGTCATCGATAACAAAGCATCACTACTATGTGTTCCTGAAAGATATGTAGCATATTACTTACTATCTGGGCACAAATAAATTACATGTACTTAGTTTTAATGAATGAATTTTATTCCTAGTTTAGCTGATTTTCTTAATAACTGATATTATATTTAAATACTAAAGCTTCTGGGAGGTGTAAGAAATCTTCTTCCATGGCTCTCGGAGATAATGAGTTGATTCAATCATGTTTCTAATGACACGTACTTTTTCAGGTTAAGAACAAAAATAATAGCTGTAAAATTTATAAAATTATTTTTACATTTAAGGATAAAAAAATAGTATATCCAGATCATAATCCTGTGCCTATAAAATAATAAAGGTAAACAATAATTAACATCAAAATTTTCTTTAAATTTTAGTTTGAAGGTGTTTCAGATTTATTTAATAACCAAGGAATGCAGTATCGCATTTACTTAAATCGACAAATTAAAAATCTGATTTTCCCTTCCATTTTTTCAAAATAGTTAATTTTGCTATTTAATTTCAGATTTAAGAAGCAGTTCAAAATTATTTCGTTGCATAAGATATAGTGAACACTGGCAACAGCGTGAATATCTTCCATGGATACACATCCCATCTCAGAAGAAAAATTCATCAAATCATTAATTAAAAGATTTATTTTTTCTTTACGTTGGCTTTAATGCATTAATTTTCGAAAAAGGCTTCCGTAATATAATGAGTATACAAGAAATTCAAACAAATTAATTTGATAAAAAAATCATACGGATGGTTTAATGAATATACTTTGCGCTCCTTTTCAAACAAGAACTTTGGGAAAATAACATTTAATTTGCTCAAAAAAATTATTTGCAGCTTTAATAAATGTTTGGCCTAAATATAAGAGTGCGCACTCAATTTTAAGAAATGAATATATTTATAAAAAATTCTCCCTTTGAAAGAAGGAAAATATGTTTTGTTATATGTATTACTGAAAATATGTAGTTCTCACAATACTTTACTACAACGCATGGGTTTAAAGAATTTTTTATGGTATTTATATTAAAATATAAAAATAAAAAAACTTAGATTTTCATCAAAATAATTGAAAGCCAAAACATAAGTTGATCTTAAAACATACATTTTTATATTTTTTTATTGACTATTAGAAAATGAATTTAAAATAATAACTGTTAGAAAATGAATTTAAAATAGTAATTCATGCTTTAATAAGAAATATATATATACGTTTTCCAAAAGGTAAAAAAGTACACATAAAAAAATTCTTTATTAAAATTATAAAATTAAAAGATTGGATTCGTTACTTTGTAATAAATTACAACTTATTCATCTTACATTTGTTAATTAATATTTTTATTATGAAATATCGTAAGATAATGCGTTTTTAAAATTAGAAGAATATTTATTGGAAATCTAACACAAATGCATGATTTTTTCTTTGAATATTTAATAACTATCAGTTTTCTTTGCTGCTTTTAAAAATAGTAATTAAGTATCAGTAGCAATGGTTAGTGCTTCTTTAAAATATCCTTAACAAAGTCTTTAAATGTAGACATTTGAAAATGGAGAATCATATGTTTCAAATTTTTAATGATTTAATTTTTGGAAAAACAGTATTCGATCTAAAAAAATTTAACTGTCTATAATAAGTACCAATATGAAAAGATTCATGAGAATATATTTTCATGATTTATTTACTCCACTAAAATAAAGTCCCTCAGTTGTCAAAGTCTTTGAAAACTCTGCAGACGATAGGTAAATGCATTATATTTCATACAAAACCTGAAATAAAATTTCATGTTCCATGAAAAAATGCTTCAAAAGATGCCTCAGACAATAAAATGAAAAAAGATCCAAAATTTTATGACAGCTTCAAGCCTTCTCCCTATTAATAACCTCTTGGGGGCATAAAACGGGTCTACTTGGGCAGTCTTAATCATCGTAAACCTGCAACAAAGCTTCAACGAGGTCCATTTATTGAACCTGATGGCCAGTGTCCATGGTAGTGTGGGTTTCGTATTGACCCAATGTCCCATTAATGACGTGTCCTAAGGCTTAACAGTCTATCTTCCTCAACAACCCTCCTCCACCATCGACAAAGAGCTGTTATCTACCTCCTCAGTCGCTTCTCTCTTTAATCCGCCACCGTGTCTTTCTTTACAGGGTTGCAACATCTACTACTGTTCGATTTAAACGCCAATGCTGCTTGCTACCTAATGAAGAGGAAAACAGTTTATTTCTTCTTCTCGTGTGTGTTTTACAAAGCTTTACTCACATCTTTTCTATTTCAAGTAACACCACGCGCTTTCAAACTTACTATACATAAATTGTCAGACAAAGATTTCTTGAAAGTAAACGATATTGAAGATCTTTTGAGAAAAAAGAATACTTTATAATGATTTTTAATACCGCTTTTTGTAATTTACTTCTGAAATAAGCACTGAATTTGGCCATGAACTGATTTATTTGAAGAAACAAATTATTGAATAAAATCATCTTGCTGTTAACAACTAAATTACCTCTGTTTATAAATGAAAGTATTTTTTTTTCAAAGATTACTTTTCCCTAGGAGTTTTCTGAAGTGGTACACTCTCAATACTTCTTGCTTGAAATAATTTGTAAATGATAATAAACATTTTTTTCAAGATATTTCTGGAAAGAAGAATATTTTTGTAGCAATTTTAAACGGAATAATTAGAAAATTCTTCGGAAGTAATACACGCTCATAGTGACTTAAACCTTACTAATATCTCATTTGCACATAAATGAAATACAGAAATTATTACTATCAATTTTTAAAAATTTCTCTTGAAAAGGTATTTTCTGCTTCCTTAAGTAAAGTCTTTCTTCCTACTGATTCTCACAATTAGGCATAATTACATTATTTCACTTTTACGTTCTCACAAGACACATAATTAGCAAAGACTGATTATTTTTTCAAGTAAACGTTTTCTTAAAATATATTTTAATGCTGTATTTTTAAGGGTGGGCTGACCAAGCTGCCAGTATGGAAGATGGTAAGTCACTCCCTTACACTGTGATTTATACGGGAAACCAGAAAGTGTATGCCATATCAAACCGTGAAGATATAATATTGCTGCAGAGTGATATTATTGAGCGGGGACAAAGTAAAAACATTAACAAACAATTCGTTTATTTCATGTGTTTTAAAAAAACACTACAATCGAATTCAAATTTGTATTTGATGCAGAGGTTATATTAAAAGTTTTTAATCTAAAGTCATAGCATCGGAGTTTATGAAAAAAGGGAATGAGCTGAAAGATCATTTTGACGAGATAGTTCCACTATGTGATCAAATATTAAACATTACGCATATTTTCTTAAATAGTAATATATGCCTTCAAATAACATATCTTCAAATTTGGAATATATTATATAACTACAATTCAATGCTTATTTTTTATATTTAATTAGCAACTGATAAATCCGGTGAAAATTTGGCTCAAACTATATCAATGCTTTATATTTAAAAAAATAATTATCTTATTGTTACGAAAAAATTCAATTTATTGTTCTTTTGTATTAGTTTAAGAGAATTTCAAGAATTCAAAACATGTCGAAAGCTGCAATTTTCACATTTTAACCTGTATTGCTGATTTTGTGATGTAGACAGTAGGGTTGCGGGTTTGTGCTTGGAAAAAAAGTAAAGGTATATAAAATAATAACATTTGATAGAATATAAACGCAAACACAAATAAATGTGTTTTCAAAACCAATTCTTTTATGGGAATAATATTCAATAAAAGAATCTGTATAGTTTAGATAATATCCCATAAAAGAATCCGATGATAATTTAGCTGAAAATATTTTATGCTTTATTTAAAAAATTAAATTATGTAAGTGTCAAGAAACATTCCATTTATTATTAATAGTATTAGTTTAACAGAGTTTTAAGAATTCATAATATGCCAAAAGCTAAAGTTTTCATATTTTAACCGGGATTGCTGGTTATGTGAAGTAGACATTGCTTGAAAAAAAAAGTAAATGTATATAATTCAATAACATTTGATAGAATACAAATGTGAACACAAAAATATATATTTTTGAAAGTAATTCTTTTATGGGATTAATATTTTAATATTTCAGAAATTATCACATTTTTTTCTATTTTAATTCATGCATTATTGAACATTTTATCTGCTTATTATAAAAATTGAATCATAGCATTGTAGAAAATGGAGTGTGTCTTTATCATTTATTTATAACCTTTGTTGCAGATACAGTCCGTACTCTACATTTCATATTAATTTATAAAGAAATTGCCAGAAAATAAGTTATTGAATAAGAACGTCGATAGCTTTTAAGCATTCAAGGTAATTTGATCCTGAAATGGATCTTTTGAAATAATTTCGTACAAACATGGTGAACTGTAATTTCAGAATATGATTATTTATTGTAAATGCAAATGCTTCTAGCAAATAAAAGCGATAGTAGTTTCTTTTCTCTTCCCGTATTTTAAAAAATTTGACGTTTACTTACTCTATGTCAAATAATGCCTTAAGGATTTGGCTTTATCTTTTAGGAAACATAAATTGGATAGACAGGGGATTTCTTTCAGATAAACTTTTCAAAAGATATTTTTAGAAAGAAGAGTAGTTTTGATAACACATATTTTGAAAGGAATGATTAGAAAGTTGGTGGTGAAAAGTTCATTTTAAAAGAAAACAAAAATTTTGAACAAAATATTTTAGCTAAGAGGCGACCAGTATGTAACTAACTTCTTAAAGGCATCGTTAATTAAAACTTATAAATATCTACATTGTCATGCGAACATTTAGGAAAATTAATTTTAAAATAAATCTGTAATTGGCCTATTTCTGTTTAGCGATGAGGATTTCAAAATAAAATTCAAAGAGGCTTAATTCAGTTCTAAAATATTTCTTTCAATTTAATTTCAGGAAAAACCTTCATTGTTTTGTTACTTGGTAAACGTTTTAAACTAATTAGGAAACTCAAACAAAACTATTTCGGATTCGAACAAGACCAAAATTTAAACTTAATATTTAAAAGGCAATCATAGTATTTAGTGTACGCGAATGCAGCTACCACCAAAATACTGATGAATCACATAAATTAGCAATATAAGAGAAAACGAAACTAATTACGGAAACTGAACCAA
>JAPMOQ010048006.1:271810-298843 GCA_026543055.1 Argiope trifasciata | reverse complement strand
TTGGTTCAGTTTCCGTAATTAGTTTCGTTTTCTCTTATATTGCTAATCACTTATAATATTATTTTGAAAGAAAATTCATTCTAAAACCTATACTATTTTTAAAAAGTGATTTATGAGGAATTCAGATAATAAAGAACTTTGTTTCCAAGAATTGATATGTTCAAAGAATTCCTTTCTTCTGTTTATGCTGATTCATGGCATATCTTTCATTGAAAAATTTCGTTTAATGATTTATCCCTTCATGATATTTTCATATCCTTATTCTACAATTTCCAACCTATTGATTTATTTTAAGCTCACAATATATTTGATGAATTTATTAAATTTGAGTAATATTAATAAAAACTAGAAATTATATAAAAGGAATTTAATTTTTAAATCGTACGGATGCTGAAACTTTAATAGTAGCAACACTGCTGTAAAAACGCCACGTAACAAAACCAAAGAATGGCACTTGTACCTCACGTTAGCTACATACCTAGCTTACCTCTCAGCAAGAAGACTAGTCCTTCCTAATTCACGCGCATGCGGAGTGACGAGAAGAACTGGTCCTTATATTAGCTTGCGGTCTAAAGTAAAAGTGGCCAAGGTGTTATCAAAACAAGAACAACGAAGTTGGATAAAAATTGAATGTTCCAGAGGTCGTACAACACGACAAAGTCATTAGAGCATCAAGAATCTTGCCGGGAATCTGCTTTATTTTACAGAACTTTTGCAAGGTTGATAAAAGCCTTCAGTCTGCCTTCCTGGCTTAGGGATAGCACGTCTTCTTCATGATCTGGGTGTCCCGGTTCGGGCATGGTTGTTATTATCTGAGTAGTGTGCATGTGTCCCCTGTTAAAAGGGGTAGTGCAAACGAAAGTGAAGCATGGAGTAGCTAAGTCGTTCTCTTGGCCCTAGTTGGGGCTGCTGAAAAAACAAGGGACGCTAATTTAGGCTTAAATTGTTGACAACTATCGGTCGGCGGGTTTGTAAAGTGCCAGGGCTAACAACAACAACAAAAAGCCTTCAATGAGGAAACCAAAATGTGACAAGCATTATCGGCCAGGTCCCCTTCTGCAGACAGTCAATGCCAGTATTACTGCTAATATTTGGAGCACCATCTCAGACCAGGTTTGAGAAGAAAAAAAAAAAAAAAAAAAAAAAAAAAACAGGACACTTTCTGCAGAATATCCCAATCATTTTTCATTTTGCATGACAATGCTCGGCCGCATGGAACACAAAGTGTGTTTGACTTGCACAAACAATGATGCTGGGAATTATTTTACCATCTACCTTACTCCCCAGAACTAAGCCCTTGTGAGTTGGACTTAATTACTAAGATGAAGGAACCTCTTCGTGGTACTCGCTTTAAAATTGTTCCAGAGATTGTTGCAACAATGGACCAGTCCATTCGAATTATCAAACGAACAAGCGTTGTTACAGGTGTTCAGCGACATTCACATCGTTGGAAATGGGTTGTACACAATGCTGGCGACTATATTGAAGGACCGTGAAACATGGTAACATGAATCACTTTTGTATTTCATGTAAATAAATAGTTGCCACTATTAAAATTTCAACCCTCGTAATAATTACTTCTGGTTGCTATAAATAAATTAGATTATATGCATACATGCATTCATGATTTAATTTTCCAACGAAACAACCACACAACTAGGAGATCTGAACCGTAAAAAAGTAAATCATCGAAGGAAAGTAATTTGCAATAGGAAAAGTAATTCACCCCTATAACATAATAGATTCTCCTAAAGCATCTAAAAGCAAATCGCTAATTTTTCAGCTACTCATCGATGTACTCGTGGTGCCTTCCGTTGGGAGAATAATTATAACTTTGAGAACCAATAAAATTTTTACTGTCAAGATTGTAAGAGTTGAAACATTTCTTTCTCTTTTCTTATTATATTTTAAATTATACAATAGTTAAAAATTAATGTAATAAAGTGCGTTATAAAATAAGCAAGCGAATTCTGTAACTCAGGGAAGAATTTAAAAACGATCCTTTTGACAATTTCGGAGGCTCAAAACCTGATTCCTGTTTTACCGTTAAGCAACTGAGAGAATTTATTTTTTATGTTTATTTTAATTCATTTATCTATATGTTAATAAAACTAAACATGGATAAAATTAATTATATAAGCCTAAACACGATGTTTTATTTATTTTATTTCGGGTTGAATTTTATTAAAAGTGAATGGGCTGAGGTTTGACTGAGGAATTTTCCTTACTTTAAATTTATGCTGATTCATTATATTCTCTATTCATCAACCAGTTGGAGTTGTTGTTAACAGTTTCTTTTTTTATATTTTACATTTGACTTTTCCTTTTCTGATTGTTTATGAAGCGTTTTAGTTTATAGTATTCCCGGCTTTTATTATTTTTTTTAATGGCACTGTATATTTACATCTAAAATTGTGCGACAATTCATGCAATTTTAAAGTTCCTTATATACTGAAATATACTGAAGAGCAAATACATATATGAATTAGACACCTCATAGTCAAAAGTTCCCCTTATGGCATCAAATTAAAAAAAAAAAAGTGCTTTGGAGGAAGACAATAATTAAAGCTGCTTTTTTGAACATCAATTGTAGGCTTAAATCTTGATGTAATGAATTGTTGAGTACATAATCAGCAGTTTGCTCTGTCACCTTTCCGTAGTTACAGTTCTGCATGACCTGATTTGATGCTGAAAATAAAAATTTGAAGTATCCAAAAATTCGAATCTGAAAAATTAAACCTAAGAAAGAGTTCACCAAAAGTTGAAGGTAATTTTTAACTAAAAATAGAATTAAAAATTTATTTTTAGTATTTAAAAATTTTAGTGATTGACTCACCTTTGTAAAACTGTCAGAATACATGATAAAAGACATTACTACAGACTAGAAAACGTTTAAAGCAAATTATCGTTATTTAGTGTGATACAAAGTAAAAGGAAAAGGGCAGATTAGCAACAAAAAAAAATGTATTTCTGCACAAAAACATGACGAGTGTGTTTAAAAAGGTCACCATTCACCATAATATGTATTTATAATCGATTAAGAAGGCCAGTTTATATATTCCTAATCATCTGCAGTATTACAGTAGTCCATATATGGATGATAAATTTCTACGATATATTGAATGCAATTTAAAACGAACCCTTTTTTCAAGTCGCGCAATGGTTTTCATTTTAATCTAATCTTAAACATCTTCTCTAATTTTTACAGATAACGCTATGAAACTTTTTGCTTTGATTTTATTACTGTGTAGCGCATACAGTAAAGATTTTCTGATTTGACTTTTTTGCCCATCACCTTCATTTTTGAATTATATTTATAATTTCTTGAACCGCCTCTAGGAGAGCTGTATCCGGTTTCAATAAATTCAGTGCAATTACTTAGAAGCATACATTATTTTCTTGCCTTTTATGAGACACCGTTTTGAATGTCAAGGCCTTAAAAGGACTTTATCTATCACCAACCAAAAATTATCAACTTAGAATCATTAAGAACAGGATGTATTTAATTACTCGAAGCAATTTAATATTTTTTAGTTTTACCTATAAATTAATCAAAAAATATCAAAATATTTTTGATTAATCCATGAATTAAATTGGATAAATTAAACAAAGAAAATCCTATCGCCAAAGAATTCAGACTGCTAACGGCTTTTTGTTAGAAATGTTTAACTTGGATTCGTTCCTCTAAAATTAAGAAGAGAACTGATTCAATAAACTGATAGTCAATAAAATTTTCTGAAGGTAAAACACGCAGTAAATATTTCATTGTAACCACTATGAAAATTGTTTTATAGTCCGATAGAAAGAAAAAAGAAACAAACCGTTATTAATTTCCCTTTTTGCCGAAAATAAAAGAATAATAGTAGATTGAAAGTATCAAAACTCCGTCAAAATGTTTTTTCTTCTCTACTTCAAGGTAATTCATTTTTTTCCTTTGTAGGAGTCTTATTTGTAACACATTTCTTTGAAGAAAATGCATTACACTATTAAAAAGGTGTTTCTTCTATATACTTTCACTTAAAAAAGAAGAAAAGAAAAATAGGCCAATTCGTTTATATAGTAAAATAAAAAAAGGAGAAACACTATTTTCTTTCTCAAATAAATAAAAAATTTACATTCTTTTTACATTTGCACTACGAAATAGCAAAATAGATTCGTGTAACTGAAAAGAAAAACTCTTCCTACCTTTTAGTACTTATAGATGCGAATAAGAAATCTCAAATAAAGTCGAGTTGGGACCTAAAGTGTTGCCAAAAAAGGCGATGCTGTCTTCTTAAACATACAATCTTCAGGAAAATAAAGTCCCTTGCGTTGCGGTGGGCAAATAATCAGATTGTTTGATCTCACGTATCCCCAGCGTCGTACACTTAATGAGATAGCTAGGTTAGAACATATAAGAAACATATACTTTTGTTGCTTAAGGCTGTTAAGTCGCTTTCTCTCCCTACAAAAGCCAAACGCGATCATTTTATACAAAATGTTAGGCTATCACACATGGCTAAAAAGGTCAAAGATTGTTGCACTTGTATTCAGTGTCAGATATCTAAGACTTGACACTTTGCGGATTTCTTTTTCCTCTCATTGTCACAGGGGTTTAGGTGTGCGTTCCTCCGGGCAATGTTCTGATTACCTCGGTAGGAAAAAAAAAGAAATGAAAAATGATAGTTTATAAGACATATTTACACTTATTTCGTTTGGAATGAAACAAAATTTTATAGCAGTGGTTCTGTTGTTGGTTATTAACTATGCGCTTTATCCCATTGATAGAAATTTGAAATTTTTCGTCAAATGAATCTTCCATTTGAAATTAAAATGCATCATCTGCATTTCATTAAGGATGATTTATTATTGAATCTTGATCATGATAAAAAAATGGATCAACTAATCATTGCCAATAATTGTGTAAACTTTCATATTTCATATGTGCAATTATCATTCACTTGGCATATGATTTTTCAAGAGATAAAGGCTTGCGTTCAACAAATGGAGGTTTCTTTTCTTCTAACAGAGGTTTGTGTTCAACAAACAGATGTTTGCTTTTATCAAATAGGGGTTTGCCTTCAACCAACAGAAATCTAATTTTACCATAAACTGATTTTTCTATTCTGGGATATCAGTAAGATATTCTTTATGGTCAATCTTTAGATTTTGTTATTGCATCAAATATCAATTGGTTAATCATTTTCAATAATTATATCAACTTGTACATCGAAAAGCACTTGCCCTCTGCCAAATATTTTGTGTGTAAACATTTCAATAAAATGAAGTAGAAAATTTCATGTTAAAGCATGTAATGAAAAGAGAAATTTGTGGATAGATTAAAAAATGTATAATTGATACCCAATTTAATACTTGCAAAATCCTGTAAATGGTGTTCTCATTTGAAATAAATATTTAACCAAAAAATATTAGAACATTTATGAAAATATAAAAAGAAGCAAGCATTTTCTATTTCTTTGCTATTGTTACTTATGGCACTTTATAAGCCCGCTGACAGAGGTGTTAAAGATTTCAGTCAAATGATTGCCTCTTGTTTTTACAATAGTTCCAAATAGGGCCAGGAGAACGACTTAACTACTTCATGCGTTGCATTAGCTTACATAACCCCATTTTACAGAGGGGCACATTCCTCACAGATAGAACACAGAAGACCAGCCATACTCGAACCGGGACGTCTAGATGACGAGGGAGATACGCTCTTCTTATGCTAGGTCATCGGCTTGGATATTTTTAGTCTAATAATGTACGTAAAAAAATTGTCAACCTTTTTCTAGAATTATATTTCTTTTGAGTCATTGAATCTCATAAATAAATTTATCACACAAAGTTTGAAATTTGGTACATAAAACAGGGAACCGTTTTTTATTTATTTAAAAGTCAGGGAAACATTTTAATTTGCTCATACTCGATACTTTTCCTTAATTATATTTCATTATAACAGCAGCAAAAGAAAATAAATATACAGCACAGCATTTGTTATCAAACACTAGTTTATATAAAACAATGGATTAAAAAATTAATACACCTAATTTTTATTTTAAATGTTTAGATTAGTTTTCAGAATTTTTCAATAATTTCGTTATTACATTTTATCTTATATGCGACATTTCCTTGTCTGCGCAGAAATATTTTAATAGTGTTTGAAACTTGTTCTTTGACGTTTTCAATTTTTCAAATTTAGTAATGTGGATTTTGTTAGTTCAATAGCGGGAGCTGCTAGTGCTTCATTGAGTGAGGAGAATAAAACTATAATGAATATAGAAATTATGTAGATGGTTTCAAGTTTTTCTTCGTCATTTTGGTATTTACGTCTTCAGTTTGGTTTCAAAGAATGAACAAAATTAAACGACCCATTATGACAATTATTTTCAGAATACTTGTTCAGAAATTCTTTATAGCATCTTTCTGTTACACTTAAACTATTAACGCATTTAATGTATTTTTGCAAATTTCTACAACTTTTCATTTTTCTTTTAAGCTTTTTTTGGACAATCGTAACTCGATCTTTGCTTTGAAAATTATTTTACAATCTTTCTTTTGCAATGGTTTATTATTCAACTGAAAGAAAACAATTAACTTCGATCAGTTACAGCAAAGAGAGACTACAAAGAGAGACTATTGAGACTACAAAAATATTTAGAGTTCGTAATAATTAGCTTAAATAAGAATTAGAAGATGAGACTAAACGAAGGACAGAGAACATGGAATTTTGATATTGACTAAAAGCTCTTCAATGTTGCACTACAATATAACTTACGATTCTTTTCGGCAGTAATTCCCTTTAAATACTCGCTTACTACTATTATTAAGGGTCAGCAGGAGTAATGTGTGAAAAAATATTTCGTTTCAGAAATGGTATAATTTCAATTGTTTTACTTCTGCAAAATATTGATTGTTTTTCTAAAAGATGCGTTTTTTTAATTAACATATATGTAATTTGTTTCTTATCCAATTTTACATTTTTAAATGATTTATTGAGTTTTGATAAATATTTTACGCTACTAGGACGCTCTCAAATAACTCTAAATATTTTATCCAAAGCTTAAATCTACAACATCGGACTGTGTTACTCAGGGCATTGTATGAGTTATTGTAATATGAAGAGTGTTATTTTTATATGTTACAAATAATCTTGTCTATAGAAATAATTTGTCTTATTTTATTTCATCAATGTATTGTAAAAAAGAACATGCTTTAAATATAAAATACTTGTTGTATTGCTTGCAATATTTCACCTCTGACAGGCATTGCCATAAAATTTTAGTATATCAACCATATCAAAACCTTTCTTTTAATTTTTCACAAACCAGTTTGAAATTTCAATAAGCATAATCTTTGTAGTAATGCACATGGTGGTGAAGAAAAAAATCAATACTTTGTTTTGAAATCACATTTATTTATTTTCGGTTTCTTAGAATCAATGAAGTTAACAAACAAATATGATCGCAGAACATTAATTGTCGCGTAAGTGATCTTTTTTGATGTGCTTTTCATAGGAAATTAATTAAAAATGACTATTCAGAATATTATGATGTAGACCACTTTAATTATTTCCTCAAGATGATATTCACAGAAATTTTCTATTTTTAAATAAAACATTAAGAGTTTATAATCACTAATATAAAGCATATAAAACTCGAAACCAAAAAATATATATTTCATTTTATGTATTCACAATTAAAATAACAGATTATTTTATATATTTTTATTTTTTATTAATAGTAATGGCTAAAGACACCCCCCCCTCCTTTTAAAGACAATAGGCATTGGGACAAAATCTTCCATTTACTTTGATAGGGAACGCAGAGCAGAATGCAAAATAAAAGTCAAATTCTTATTACTTAGCTAGAAGTCTTCTGTTTCATTAATTTCAACCGAATTCAGTTTTTTATGGCCAACAGTAATTTCCCCTCTTTTTTCCATGCATGAGATTACTCGACTGCCTGCTAATTATGCCCGCTCCTAAATTCTTATATATTTTTTTCGGGATTCACTTCCTTCAGGATTTTCCGAATCGCTTAGAAAGCCTGTAAGTGTGTTAATACCCTCGACTATCAATTGCGTCTGAATGATGGCAAGAACTGGGGTTGTACAAATCCCTCAAAATGCTGACTGGCAGATATACGGAGGACGCTTGAATATTCACTTCCTTGTCTTTCACTCCCACCAGGAAGCCCCGTTAATTCCCCCGGATTCAGTTGCTTGACGGATGGTCTTTCCCTTAAAGCTATCACCATCAACATTAGAATAAACAGAAAGACCCGTATAAGTCTGGATGTGCTTTTTGATTTATCGGATGATTCTTAGACAGAAAAAGGAATCTGACATTTCCAAAGCCTGCTACCAGGGGACGCTAGTAGACATTCAAGGGAAAGGGTTGTCAACTTCAGTATGAAATGTATGGGTATGAACCATCAAAATCCATGCGTTTCCGGTTGATAGCTTATGGCTTAAATTCTTCGGTAGGCAGTCACCAAAGATTAAAAAAATGTAAGGAAAAGGAAAAGCAAGAGAGATGGAAATATAAAAATTATTCGACGCGTCATTAAGGAATAAATTTGATTTCCTCTTGGGTAAGAGTTATGTATCCACAGATAAACCTGTTAAATATTCTACTCTGATTTAAGGCTTTGATTCCATTTATCGTGTTGGATAGAAGGAAGAGTAAAAGGGAAAAAGAAAGAAGGGAAAAAAGTTACCAATGCATAATTTTCTCGTACTCAGACTCAGCTAAAAAGAAGTAATTCTATGTTCCAAATGACTTATGATTGAAACGTTCTGGGTCCCTTGACATTTAGAAATACTTTATTCCAATTATCTGTAAGTCTCTAGAGAGATAAACGTCAGCAAGAAGGGAAACTTTGAAACGGTTCTAATAACAGTTTGCTAGGTAAGCGGTTTTTCTTCTTCTCTGCGTTATCAGTTCAAGCAATAAAATGAAAAATGAATGATTATTCAAGCTTTTTAATTTTTTAAGGCGTATCTAATAAATGTTTGTATTATTTTTCAAGTCTTTATCCTAATTCGAATATGAAGAATACGAATATTTTCCAATTATATTATCTTTGATGGGAGCTATATTTGGTGCAAAAATGAAACTATTATACTTAAAAATACCATTTTATTTTTAAAAACTCAGTTGGGTAATACCAACTGAATTTTTATAATATTTGGTATTATATTGATAAAATACGTCCTTTTTAAAAATATTTAAATAGTACCTTTTGGATATTTAATATTTTTTTGCATGATTATTCAAATAAATTAGTCATTTTTCTTAGTCATTGATAGATATATTACGTAAAAGAACTATAGATAGCATTTAGATAATTTTAAATGTAAATTCATCATCAATAACCTACATGATTTATAATTTTAAGAGCCATGGAATGCTTGTGACTGTTGCTGTGGTAATTGCTCTGCTTTACCGAGATGTTTAATTAATTTAATGTAAACATCACTGCCGAGATGTTTAATTTTTTTGTAAAAAAATATGTTGTATAAAACAATTAAAGTTGAAAAAAATATTCAATTAAGAGGGCCAAAATTATCTTATAAGATATTCTACTGCTAAAAACAAACAATAATAAAATGTTTGTAATAACAAATTATGAATGTATAGGAGTTTTTAGATTTGTGAAGATCTCGAGTCAAATTATATTCCAAACGAAGCATTTGACTTAATAAGAAACACAGAAAATAAACCAGTTTTAATAAATGATGTAGAGTATATTTTGATATTAATTGAATTAAATTTAATTGAAATAACTTTAATTAATTCACTGAAATGTTAATGTTTACTAAAGAAATAAACTTGCATTAAAAAACTGTTACATACACTAAATGTTTTTTCCGGCTTTAATTTTTCTTTTTTTTCCGGCTAATTTTTCTTTATTTTATATTGATATGAAATTGCTCCTTTTTTGGATTTTAAATGCTTTTAGTTCCAAGAATTTATTATTCATTCTAAAATTCTGGAAATCGCAATTTTCTTATTTTATGCCTACAATAAAAAATTTAAAAAGAAAGAAAATATTTTATTTCTTTTTAACTCAAATCCTGAGGGATTGCTATTATACCAGCGCAGCTACGAAATGTTTAAGTTAAATATACCATGATGCCGTTTGAAACGTTTGGGATATCATGCGACTCCGACTCTTTTCAATTTTCAATTAAATACCTTATTCATAGCTTGTTGTTTATGAACCCGCAAGAAAATATTTAAGCATTAAATTGTGGCAGACATCAAAACCGAGTAATTTTAATTGTCATTCATCTGATCTATTTATTGTTTATATGGATCATATCAACGAGATCATTTCCTTAAGATATCACATTGCTATAAAAAACGTAACTGCCCTGTTTGTCTATCTACTAACATTCTTCATATTGTAAATTCGGCTTTTTATTTATGTAAATCACACAAATATTAAATAGAACTTTTTCCTCTTTTTTTTAAAAAAATGTAAGAAAGTCATATTACTAAATGTTTGATGAAATAATGGAAACAATTTGATTCTTTAAAACAAAAATCATATTTATTGCTGAAAATTCTACAAAAATAGATTTTTTTTTTCAAAAAATTTACAAGTTTCACGAAAAGTTTACAAAGAAATTAAATTAATATCATTATTTTTTTTATTTTGAGATGTCGTTTTGCATAATAATACTTTCAGGTGTTATCGTGGAAATATTCAAAATGGTTGCTATTCATTACTATTGAATATGACTGAGTACATAATATGCATTTTTATTCTTTTTTTCCCAACCGTATTAAAAGGCTAATGAACATTCACACTTAACACCAAACATAAATACAGCCGTTCAATCTACTTTCTTTCTACATTAATTGTTTTTATTTTAATGGTCATTTGATAATGATATTCAACACGAAAATCATGGTTTAAAAAACTCCATCATGAAAACATTTCAATAAAATCTTCAATCTGCACACCAGGGCCAATTAATGTGTTTCCCACTGATAAATACTTTTAATTTGATCAACAAATAAACTCCGTACATCAAGAAGTAAACTGATTATTGATTGAAAAAATTAAGATTCCTTTTCCAACGTATTAGTTAAATTATTCGTTTTTAGATATTCTTTTAAAATTTATTTTAATGTTTAGCTTTAAAGATTGTCTTAAAATTGTAAAACATAATAAAAAAGAATAAATATGAGCAAATGTAAACTTAGACTAAATACCAGTTTAGCTCGGTTCATCTCAATCTGCCATGAATTATTATGATCCATTTGGAATCATAATTATTCATGAAAAAATTTGAATCTTTATTTTGAAATAATGATTTAAAAAAACAGCTGAAAAAAGTATTTTATCATGTATGAAAACAATAAGATTGAAATGGTATCTGTAATTTCATTTAAAATTAATCAAAATTAATTTTCATTTTGACATCTGTTCGTGGATGCACCCCCTTTCCACTATCGGGATTCGTCTTCAAAAACTTTTCTCAAATACTTTCAAACAAAGATTTATATCCCTTCTCTTGCATTAAATTACAGACTTTGGACGAGATCATGCATACTCAGACATTTGTTTTTCTTAATCTGTATACTTTACTTTCATACTTTTTCTCTGTTTTAGTTCCACATAAAAGAACTGTATACTTCTTCAGATGGTAGAAAACTTATGCAATAATTATATAGCATTGTTACAATTACGAAATATAGATCTCTGGCATGAATCTCGCATGCTAAGGCTATTAATAACTAGCATGCAGTTGGTCGAATACGTATTTTAAACTCTTTTACAATCGAATGAAATCGAAATATGACATAGAGGTAGTCTAAGATTCACAGAAATTTCCTTTATTTACATCATTGAGTGGAATCGCGTTTACATGCATACGTACTTATATACAGGCAGACGGTCTTTCTTTTGCTAGATTTGATTCTACATTAGATACTATCTCGCATTTTAGGTGCTAAGAATTTCCACTCAATTTATCTATGTAGATCTTTACATTTTCTACTTGTCGCGTTGAACTCTACTCGGTCAGCCTGACAGGCAGATTTTCACTGAATTAATTTTGTTGACAACTGATAGAAATCTGCTAATTGGGAGTTAAGTCCATATTCCAAATTCCATCCTTTCAATTTACAGCATTTTTGTATTTTCAAGCTCACAGATAGACAGACATAATTCCAAAAATGTGTTTTTTGAATTGTTTGTGTCTTAACAAAGGTGAAGTTCTCTGGGACCCTCAAATGTTTTTGGACGTTTTAGGCGTTTTCAGATTCATGGGGATTGTCTAGCCCAGCCAATTAATTCCGAGATATTAACAACAACAACTTATTTTTTATAGGTTAGAAACACAACTTTTTCTTATTTACATCAACAAAAGAGTGCATATTATTCGAAACTCTTAATAAATGGCTTTCAGTGGTATTTTTATTTGTTTTTATTTGAATGTCATAGAAATTACATTTCATTTAAATAAGAAAAAAATACCAAATATCAGTTTTATTGTAATATAAATTCCATTTTTCTATTTTTATACATATCACATGTATGAATTACTTTTTTTATTTCAAAAAAATGTATACCTCTTGGTATAGCAAAAAAAAAAAAACATTGTTACATCAATCTAACAAATTCAAAACAAAACGCATTGCTTTTCTTAACTAAGAAAATTTATAGTACAATGTCCCTGAGATACAATACATTAAAATTGCGTTACATTATACAATATATTATTATATAGGATTACATTAACACTATAAAACGAATATTTTATCTGTTTTCTAAGATGAAACATTTTAATTATTCACATTTCTAGATTAGAATAATTAAATAAGTAAGGTTTTTTTTTTTAAATATTTTTCTGCTAAAATACTTTAT
This sequence comes from Argiope trifasciata, assembly GCA_026543055.1. NCBI lineage: Eukaryota > Metazoa > Arthropoda > Arachnida > Araneae > Araneidae > Argiope > Argiope trifasciata. Next base: position 285,980 of record JAPMOQ010048006.1, on the reverse strand, counting down.
TTATAAGAGTCAATTAATTGATAAATCTTTATTAAAACTCATTTTTTTCTTTAGTACTTTAAATACTTATCAATATCCTGCTTTTTTGCTTCGTGATAATGAGCTTTTAAATACTTTCTCTAATACGTACAAATAAACACAGTCTAACATTATTTAAAAACAGATATTTTTCACTATTTCAATTCCTAAAATGTACACGACCAACTAAATATTTGGAATCCATTTCGTTATTTCAACGCTTATCTTTGATTAACTGCTAAGAGCATTCCAGTGCAGAATATAAAAACAATTAATTGTGATTTAAGATGCATTCCAGCCCTCTAGAGAACGAAAATCGAAGCATTTTTCAGCAGAGCTATTCATTCTTTACAGATTCTTAGCTCTGCTCGGCTAATGGGGCATACTTTTTATTTTCTTCTTAATAACCTCTTGAGGCTCGTTATAAAAGATAAATCCAAGAGGTTCTGTTTCGAATTGATTATAAAAGGATTATTTATTCTCAATCGGTTTGAAAGAATCTGACAAATGTATCATACTTTTGTATTGAAAATTACCAAATTTTGTAGAATTACTTACTTAGAACAAGTAGATTCCCATTTGCTACTTCAGGTAATTATCATGTATTATGTGAAACAAACCTTCATGTCAAGTTTTCAGACCTGCAATACTTTAATCTTTTCCTTAAAACACGTAAAACTTTTACATTAAGGCTCAAATTCCAGAAAAATATTAAAGAGAGCATTAAATTCCATTTAAGTTTTAGTTTTATTGTTATTATTAACAAAAAACGATTACTTGCGTGGTGAAGCGATTAGCTTTGCAAACGTGCGTTACGGTAATACCACGTGGTTATGAATATATGTATTGAGAATTGTTTTGCACTGATTGACAATAAAATATTCATTCTTTTTTATTCATTTACAGCCAAAATTGATAAATGGAATTAAATAGTATTCCTTTCATCCGCTTTGGAATCATGGAAAGTGAATTTTATAGAAGCATTTTGTAATAAAACCTCCAGGTGGAGTGATCTTAAACCTGCCTTAACAGAAGCTAGTTCAATAATGGTTCAATACCTATCATTCAATAATTAATGGAATTCAAGGAATCTTTCATTATTGTTTGTATGCTTAAACATGGCATAAGCCAAAGCGAAATATAAATATTATTTTATTGATTGAAATTGGAATCCCCTGGTCCAGATCTAACGTTTACTAGAAGCTGATTTTTCTATGTAAAATATTGCATCGTTAAAATGAAATATTTTTGGGAGCTTTTCTTTTCACATTTATTCATCTCTTTACATAGATAGTGAACGAAATTTGGTTCTCATTGCTCATTAGTTTTATCTTTAGTTCCAAACAGGGTAAGTAATTTTCTAGCCTCATTGTATTATAATCATCCGTTATTTAGTTTATAAATCAACGCTTAATATTATCGTCCCAGTCATCAATCTTGCTTCTTCAATCTTTTATTAAAACACACCAATCTTTAGCTTCAGTAGAATCACGTTTCAGCTTATAGTTCAATTTGATGTTATTTGAAAATGTTTGAGAGACATGAATACATATTGAAACGCAATGATTTATTTGGCAACATTAAGCAATGTTATTATTATGAATGGATTTAATTTTATAAATTATGTATAATTGTTTTAATTATTCATTAATTTAATAAATTTTAAAATTGATTTAATTTTATTCTGTGTATTTTTAAGGTTTGTGACAAATTAGAGAGCATTTGGTTTCAATAATTTTTGAGAAATTAACCTGGATTTCAATGAGAAGAGTACATAGAAATCCTTTTTTTTAAATATGTAGCTTTTCAATGAAAATTTATGAGAAATGCTATTATATCAATAAAGTGTTGAAACTGGGGTCACACGATTTTTTAAAGTACTATACAGCAAACTATGCACAACAGAAACGAAGTAGGCAAAAGTTTGATCTAAATGCTTGTTTTTAATTAGATGTGTAGGAATAAACCTGACTTATGAAAAGAGCCCTGAATTTCTTAGTTCAGTTTGAATAACCCAACTGATTCAGGTATCATTTATTTAATTCTAGGATCTGTTCTTCGTGAAATAGATAAGAATCTCAGAAAAAGTAGATCATAATACAAAATCAGTACAGACAGCTTTCTTCGTAAATAAAATTGTTATTAGTCTTATTCATTATCATTTTTAAAAAAAGACAAAAATTGTTCCAATATGTTCCAAGTATTCTTCGTTTTCTAATGTGGATTGAAAGGATTAATAAACGTCCAAACGCAGGATGGTATGTCACTTATTCGTTGGTGTTTCCTGGAAGAATTCGAGAACGCGAATCATTCGGAATGCTTTGAAAGAGAGGATAGCCTCATTGTAGAAAGCATCTAAAACTTTTGAAGACGGCTGTGGATGCTATGAGAAAATCTGATGAGCAAAGTCATTAACCCTCTTTTTATCTTTTTTCGAAAACGTAGCAGAGTAATTACACGTTAACATTTCAAGGAAAAGGATATTTTTCATTCTACGCTAACAGAAGTTTTATTTTTATGTATGTTTTAAGATGATAGACTGCAAAAAAAACTTCTTTCTTTTCAGTTTTTAGTCTATATGGAAAAAAATAAATAATAATTCACATTCATGCGATGTTTTCAGAAGACCATGTACCATGTTTAGACGGGTTTTAAAGCATTTAATTTCTAAATTTTAATTAGAAAAAAAAATCACATAGATTTATAATTCCTTATTTCCATTTCCTTCCAATTTTCTTACTTTTAGAACTGAATTTAGGTTTAATATATGGTCATGTACATAAAAAGCAAGAACACACAGGAAGTAGAGTTAAACTAATTTATTAATTCAACTCTGAACTCAGAACACTGCGACTAAGACTTCTTCGGATTTTATACGAGCAATGAAAGTTCCAAAATATCTTTCTGGAGACAGTAAGAAAACTCTAGAGCATTTATCTGATAAGCTAAAGAAAGGTACAAAATCTTCTTTAACACGAAAAAAAGGAGAAACAAATCAAAGAAATACACAAATTTTAATCTACTGGAATTTGAACTCACGATCACTTGACTACGAAACCATAATTATAACCAACTTTTTATGGAGACTCGGTTGTTTCTTTTCAATGTGGCAATATTAAGTTTATTATATTACTTTTAACAAAATAGTAATTTTGATACAAATCATTTCATTAGGCAACAGAATATTGAATTTGATGCATTGAAGTGTTGAGCATGCAGTTATGTAATTTACTAGTCTACAGTTCTGATAGAAATTGGTATAAATTAAATAAGATTGGATTTTAAAAATATAAAAGCAAGGAAACCATAAAGTTATTTAGTATATAAACTAAATAAAACATGTTCACTAAAATATTTCTTTTTTGTTTTTATTTAAGACTAACAAAATGCGTACATTTTTTGAAAAAAGTTTCCCTACTTTGTATGTGTTTATTCATGAATCAATCCCTATCAAGTTATTTTTCTTCAGACTTGCACTAGTTCCTTAATGTAAGTGAATCCTTTCTAACGTTGGAGCAAGCACAAGTCTCCGAAGGAAAAACATATTCCGGCGTAGTTCTCTGTTTTGGAAACCTGCTCTTCATAGAAAGAATAATAAAGAAGAAACAAAAGCGAATTTAGTGATCGACATTCTTTCCGAACATCCATTTTCTGTAAGCCGTCCGTCAAAATTTGAAGAAGCTAATATCCTTTCGTGTGATGTTTTTAGAACACTTTGCGAGGACTGATTCTAACTTCCATAAGAGAAAAAAAAATTTCCCGATTGAAATCCCGTGTTCGTGATCAAATATGTGCGTAAGATTGACGCTAGTGACAGAGTTTGTATTTTCATATATTTTTATTTTCTCCAGAGCTTATGTAACCCGAACGTCAATTTTCGCTTCTCTTTCAAGAAAATAAATAAGAATGGATATGGGCATGAGTATGTGTGAAACTTCACACTGTGGATGTGCCGAATTTTCTTCCAAGAAAACTGATGGCACCGAAGCTGTTATTTTGGCACGACACAATTACTGAACGCTTGCACTTTGATTAGAAGTGCTTTTTAACTCAAAGGGGATATGACGGTTTATGGAAGCTCCCTAAGCGTTTCCATAAAAGCTTTTCGTCTATTTATGTATCGATAAATTTCGGTGCAAGACGTTTATTATTGGCCATCGAAGCAAAGAAATAATAAAAAAATATCTGCACCACAAAAAGCATTTACGATTCCCTGTGGGAATATAGCTTTACACTTTCAGAAAAAAAATGCTCTTCTAAACATCGTAAATACATCTAATTTTTGAAGATGGTTTATTTTGTTTTGTTTGGTTTCAGTAAACCATTTTAATGGTCTAATGTCTAATATCTCTAAGATATTTACCTTCTATTAAATCTAGAATTTTTTTTTAATTCTCTAAATGTTCACATATATAATTATTGGAAAAAATGAAAATAATGTTAACCTCGTATATGAATAAAAAATTTATAAATGAAAAAAAAATTATTTTATTGATAAAAAACATTGGAGTATTACATTTTTTATTAACTTGATACTATTAATTCTTTATTAATTTTTTACTACTGTTAAGTATAATTTTAACTTGATATAAATTATAATATTTTTTGCTAATTATAATTACATTTGTCTAATTTATTGAATATAAAACGCTCATCATTTTAATTATTTTTTTGGTGCAAAGATAAATTATAGGTAATATTTTCAGCGAATACAAAAATCTGAAAATAAATTTACATTCCTTCCTCTTTACATCACTCTGCTTCTTCTTTTTGTTTCATCACCTTTGAAATTAAAAAAAAACACCTCTAAAAGAAGCATTGCGCAAACAAATGTTTAATTAAAAGGAAACATTTTTCTCCTATTTAAAATTAACTTTTCAACAAAAACGTTTTTTTTTTAAATTTAGCAAATATAATAAAAGTAAGTATAAATTTTTCCAGTTGATCATTTCCAAGTTTTCATTGGCGCTATTGCTGGCATTTACCCAAGTTTACCAATTAATTTAATTTTAACAATATTCAAGCCAATAAATAAATTTCTAAAACCATCTCTTCTTAAATATATATCATATTGATTGTTTATCAGTTCATTGGACTAAAAAAACTTTTCATATTAAAAACATATGTGTTTACCAATATTTTTTATGATCTTTCAAATTTTTTAAATGTCTGTATGAAAGGAAAAAAGAATGTTAGGAAAATTAAGTATCAGCTTGTGTTGTGTGAAAACACCTCTCCAACTCCTGTGAAAAAGGCTTACACTCTTCGTGCTACGTGAAACTTCTAATTTACAAAAATCATAAGAAAGAATACTGAGCTCATCCTAAAGACTTTTGGACACATTTGAATTTCTTTTATCCATAGAAAACGACAACAGCAACATGAGAAAGAATAGTGTTCTAAGATGGATCTCTAGCCTCTTGCGATCAATGGTCCTACTTATTCTCTTCATGAATAACTTTCCACTATGGGTAAACTTCCTTTAAAAAGACCCAACATTTAAATACCTTAAAAGCAGCCCTATGTATTGAATTTCCAAAGAAAGGAAGTACCCTTTGCCATCTGTGGGTAATCAGTCCACTCTCATTGAATAAGTCTACCCACTATCCGGGAAATTTCTGCCATCCAATCTGTGCAGTAACGGTTGTTGCAAATCCCCCTGCTACGACAGGCATAAAAATTTAATTTGCTTGGTCCACCCTCTATTCCTGGGAGCCACACACTAGGTTAATGGATAGCTTAAAGGGGGAAGGAGGTAACTTACCTTTCCTTCTCCGACCGTTTTTTTTTTATTTATTCTTCAATGGGGGGAGGGGAGAATTGTGTGTCACCAATCCATCTATCACGTGTCCGTAGTGATTCACGCCTCGAAGGTGGAGGCATGTGTCACGACACGCGAATTCATTAGCTTTAGCGAAAACGCCTTTCCTGCGAGGTTTTATAGACAAGTACAGTGTGACACAAAGGGCATAAGTACTTATTTATTTCGAGGTCACGTACTAAACCTTATAGCGTTATATTCCCGAAAGTGGAAACGTCATTGTGTTTCTGAACAAAATTAGAATGTTAAGTTCGGTTCTACGTATTAGACCGTGTCACGCCATTTCACCTGGGTTGCGAAATATTAGAAATGACAGAGAGTCAGGAAACATATCGGAAATTATTATAAATCAGCTAATGGTTACCTGTAATACACTTTTGGAGGAGTAAATGTTAATGGGTGCAACGTTCTTTATGTTCGAGTGTTGAAAAAGAATGGTTAAAATTACCAATTTTTACAATATAGAGGTCTTTCCAATTTTCTAAAAAAAATTACTTTATATATGCGAAAAGTGTTATAATAGTAAAAGAATGAAATTAAAATTCATCTAGAGTAGGCTGTAGAGTTTTTGCTAAAAGTACTTGCATTTACTTCGGATAGCAACAAAAACAGTCCTTTTTAGCAAGTAAAACTAAGTATGAAATATTTCACCTCGGTTCACAAAATAAAAAAGGAAAGTGATTGTTATGCATTAGTTAATGGGTATCCTAATGATTACAGATATCAGATTCTTAACTTTCAAGTATTAATATTAACTTCTCGAAGTAATTAAAGTTCCTTAATTTTAGAGTTTAATAATATTTACTGCTTTCAGAAAAAAATTATATTTGGCGCGACCGTGGAAAATGTGTATTTAATATTCAATGAAGGTAATAACTTTCTCTAAAAATTCGTGACTTCAATGTTCCCTACGTGTATCTGCCTGATAATTATTGAAACTATAAATCTTGATTCCCTAAAAATAATTATTTTACAAATACTTGTCTTGGGATTCATACATATTTAAAACAATATAGCAAGCAATGCATGCAAAATTGTTGCGAAACTACTTCCAGCTATCTGTAATAGAATGCCATTGGCATTACTTTACAGGTAGAAGACAAGAGAATAATTTTGATTGTTCACTTTTTGTGAATAAAATGGATTAATTGGCTTCTTGTATGTAATCAAATGACACCATCTATCTCAGGAATGTTTTGTTGTTTAGACTCAAATAATAATCTATAGAATACTTGAGATATTTGTATATTTTACTTCATATTTATTCACAGTTGTAACATTTGTGTTGTTTAAAATCATAAAAATGAGATAAAATGATGTCAGCCCCAACTCCAAAAGAGCTTAAGAATAGTTGTATTATTTTTGAAAGAAATTAAAGTTATTTATAATAAGAACCTTGTAAAGACATTTATAAATCGATATTTAAAAATAAATATATTTAATGATACTAAAAGACAAAAATCAATATATTCATAAAAATGAAAATATTTACTAATTTTTCACGCTTAAGGCTTAAACGCAAAAATTTAATCTACGTCATTTTTACCCTTTCATGATTATAGAAAAAACAGCACTTTATTTATAGACAAATATATTAACTTGTTTAACAAAAACTTGTTTAACTGTTTGACTACGTAAAAAAAACAGGAAAAAAAAACCCTTATACCAACCTTCAATTGTTATTGAAATGGTGGACCCCTACAATATAACTCGGATAAGTGTTGGCATTTGAATGTAGCAGATTATTTCTTATAAAAGATGATAAAAATAAAAATAATACAAAGCAAAATAAATAAAATTGATTTTGATTTTTATAACAATTTTGCAAAAAAAATATGACTAATTTTAAACAAAGACACGAAATGTCAAAAACAATTCTTAACTTTTTAGAATTAAATTAATAATTCCCATTATTCTTGTAAAGTGAGGAGTTATATCTTGTCTTTCATTTCCCAAGGTTAATTCTGGAATAAAAAGTATGTAATGATGAGAAAAAGAGAAATGAAATAATGCATATGAAGGGCTTCATCTATCAGTCTTGATAATAAAATGATGTGTTGTTGTTGTCTGTAATGACATTTGTCACAGACAAGCTCGCTGTCGATGCCAGCAATTTTAATCGAGCGCGTCTCTTGTTCTAGTAGCGACAATTAGGGCCAAGAGCACGTCTTAACTACTCACGCATCGCATTTGCTTGCTCAGCAACTTTTTAAGGGGGGGAGCACATTCATACAGATAGGAAAGATTAAGAACAATGATGCCGAAACCGAGCCTCGAATCCGAGACGCCCTGATTACGGGTCGCTTTACCCCTATACCAGGAAGCCTGTAAAATATTATGCAATCTACTTCAGAGTAACTGTGAGTAGTGGTATATTCCGGACGATAGTGTAGCATTTATTGTTTTATAAATTCTTTAGTTAAAGATTTCTGTTTATCATATTGGTAATTATTATATCTTTTTAACAATAAAAGAATTTCTAAATAAGATAAAAGATTAAAAGTTTACTTTTATGCATGATCATTGATGATGATGATGTCGTGCCCGTGTTTCCAAGGAAAAGATGTGTAGTAGCTTCTGAGGGTTAAAGACCCTCTGAGCACCCAGAGGGCAGAGGTCTGACTTCAAGCTCATACGAAGGTGACACACACTTCGCTTGCACAACCCCTTTTTACAGGGAGGCTTATTCACGCATCTCACATATAGAACACACAGAACAACAACCATGACCGAACCGGGATTAGAGATCCGGGACGCCCAGATCACGGGGAAGACAAGCTACCTCTAGGCCAGGACATCGGCTGCATTATAATTTTATTGTTTGTATGAATTTGTCACGATTTGGAAAGTTGTGGGTAAAGGTAAGGCTAATTAATAAGAGAAAATGAATGTAGTTAGGCATTGAAGAACGAATTACAAAATGCTCATTTGAAGTAAAGCGGCTTCCTCAAGGTATCACCCAAACTGTGTTAAGCAACAATATTTCAAAATTAATTATTACATATTCTGAATAATTTTTAACTATGGATTAGAATTCATTTAATTTTACATAAAGAATTTTACTTCTGACGCCTTGCTTGCCTGGTGGTCTCGGCTTTAGAACTGGATGGCTGCAGGTTCCAGGCCCGATTCCACGGAAGAACCACTGTGGGACTGGTGCAAGTTAAATTTGTCTGGACCAAACGTTCTCCCGTTAGTGTGGGGTGGGAGAGGGAGTACCAGCTCGTGTCGTCCTCCTCATCCGACAGTGGTTCAAAATGATGAGCCCTCGTGTTGCTTTAAAAAGGGATGTTAATATAACTAAACTCCTAGTCTATGGAAAATACGTCATTTTATCCTATTCTTCAGCCTTCATCCGTTTACACTAAAAACAAAATTTTACATTTTTATTGTTATCTTTAGTCAACAAAACTTTTGTTCAGAGAAAAACATTTGTTTCAGAAAATTTCTTCAGTGAGAATTCAGATAGATGTTGTTAAAACCATTCGCGTCAGTTTCGGTAATAGTAGCAGATATATAAGGGAAATCATTGGTATGTCACATTTGCGCGCCTTTCAAACCTCTAGAAAAGTATCGAAAAATATCTTGAAAAAATTCATCTCCTTTGAACGGATGAAATACTCAAAAATGACTTCATTTTTCTACTTGATGCAGCCCCATGAAAGAAAATGAAATTGAAATAAATATCTGCTTTCTATGCAATTTTTAAAATAAGGATATTATATCTGTTTGATCTCCATTCAGTCGAAAAAGCATAGAAATCTTGCAGAGATTTATTTTCTAGAAGATCTTCCTAAGGAATAAAAGAACATGGGGATGGAACCATAAATTCCTTCATGACACGATTGAGTTCTAAAAAATAAGGGAATATCTCAAGTTAGCTGAAAGCAAAACTACAATCAATGTCACAGACAGTTACATGAGATATTTATACTTTCGCACCTTTCAGAAAGACTGGGATTTTTTCCATACCAGGAAAAAAAATCAAGAAATAAATAAATCATTCTTGAGCATTTTGAGGTAGTGTGGAAATATTGCATGATATTATTTTTCAACAGAATCCAGAAACGAAATATAATATTGCAAAAAAAACAAAAAAAACACGCTCGTTAACTTATTATGATTTCAAACAGTTAAGAACAAAACTATATGAATTAACTTCACCTAAATTTTCAATGTTAAAAAGCTCATTAGCTCAATAAAGTTATTAAATCCATAAAGCTATATTAGTTTAATTAATTACAGGTCAAAATTTTGATCAGAATATAGTAATAATATATATTTCGTAATGACTGGCTAGGTAAGGCTTGATGTGCATTGTATTGGATGTGTGAAAGAGAATAGAGAAAATATTCAAGCAATGTTTCCTCGACATCATTTGCACAGAATTATCGATCCGGAGTCGTTAAATACTACAAATTGGGCTAATGTGTATCCATTTATCATATAAAGTGATGCGCATTTTTATGCTACCACGGAAAACTGTAACCGAAACTGCCACCGTTACTTACTATTTTATTTTTTATAATCATCCATAAAGGCATAATATAATTCCTCTTTCCTGTTGTATATCATGTTTCTTATGGTATCAAACTAAATTTATATATATTTATTTATATACTAAATTTATATATTTATTTTATCTATATTTATTTAAACTAAATTTAATAGTGAAATATTAACAGACGATATTATTAAAATTTAATCTTATGTGTTAACCAATATTGTGCAAAATTTTACACTTATATGAAATACAGCCGAAGACGATAATCATGATTACGTAATTCCACTAATCTGAAATTAAAAAAGTCTGCAAATGAAAAAAAAAAACAGTTTGTAACAAAATAAATTAAAAGAAAAACCACGAAGCTGAATTTTGAGATCTATTATAAGCAAGAAATGTATGTATTTCAGCTTAAGTAGTATTAAATTGTTTTTTTATATTTAATTCATACATAAACATGCATAGACGTAATCGATAGTCAGATAACTGACTTAGAAAAAAAATGAGCGTCGGGTTACATTTCTGTTTGTCATAAATCTGTTTTTCCAGGTTAACTGTCAAATTTCCGTTATAAAGGGAGTCCGATAAAAGATATTCGATACAATACCAAATATCGAATAACAACCTAGGGTCTACAGTCACCATCTGCGGTTAAATTCGAATCTGATTCGGAGTGATGTTGATCTAGGAATAAGGAAAAGGGAACGCACCTGCTAGGAAGATCCAAGATGGAAAAAAAGCAGAAAGAGTCTGAGGAGTTTGAAACGGTCGTTTTCACTTCTGTGTGATGTATGGGCAAAGAGGACTTTCCAGATGGGGAACCATAATATTGGTTTTGTTTTCCACAGCTGATCCAAGGCAATGCATCACACACCATCAACTTTCGACCTCACAAGCATCAAAAACAAAAAAGATATAAAAGAACTAAAAAAATTGGAAATAATATCCAAAAAGAAAGAATACAAAAATTGTTTCTGAAAAATTACATTTTTTTTTATCCTAAACATAAAACCAATGAAATTGTTTTTCCTTTTCTTTTATTATTTTTTTCTGAGATTGCATCGAAGGTAAAGGGAGGGATAAAACGCATGTTATAATCGGCAGTTACAGCTCCGAAAAGCGATTCTGCTGTAAAACTAACGGGAAACTACCCGAAAAAGAGGGAAGAGGAAAAATAGCTGTTGTCGTCGGCTGTAGAGGAAGAATGATTTAAACGTTTCAACAACAAAAATTTATCGCAAAGTCTAGCTTAAAAAAAAGAAGAGTTTTCATTAATTTACATCTCTTGAATTTTTTATGATGATGATGAATTTTAAAGTAGAATTTTACTTTTTATGAAGTTGGATTTTCTAGCTGAAGGTTTTTAGTAGACATACAAACTCATACAAAACCAATAATAAACTTAATTGAAGAAGTCAAATGACATATTATTTAAATTACTATTTTTGTTATATCAAGAAAAGTGTTTTATGAGCAATTTTTACAACATAAGATTTTATTCTTTAAAGGCTGAAGAGATCAATTAAGGTCAATTCACTTACATTAACGTCCCGTTTTAAAACAAATTGAACAATATAAAATTGAGAATGGTATCCGAGCGAGCACCTCACCTTTCTTAAATTCCACACCACTACAGCGGAAGGACGCTTCCGCTGTTGCAAAGGGTTGCAAAATTTGATTTGATTGTTACAAAATTTGAAAAAAAAATGAGAGAAGATCTTGAGATAATAATAAATGAATATAAAATAAATATATAGTCAAGCTTTTAATTTATAATAATTGATTTTGATATTTATTTTTAGTGGAATAATTCCCTTTATTAAAATTTTTAATCTTAAGTTCTTATTTACTTCTGTGCATTTTAAATCAATGCAGTGTCTTTGTTTATATTTTGTATAGAAATCTAAACATAACTCAGAAATTTTGATTCTTCTAATTGTGTTTATAACTCTTAAGTATACGAGATTTGTAAAGTAAGTCAAGTACATGCGTGCTGCTCAACTGGGTAACACCATGGATTTTTTTATTTTGGAAGAAAGGGCGAGTGTACATCTGATGCTCTGCGAGTACGAGTACGAGTACTCTGATGTAAGAGTTTGAACTACGTAAACTGCTTATTTTTATAGAATTCTGAAAATGAGTGACATCAATTTCGAGCTGCCAGATTTTGTTTCACGCTTAAGCACAATTGATTTTGCAAAGCTTCAACAGGCCTACGGAGACAACATTATGCCAAGTCAAAGATGGAAAAATCATGCAATGACCAGGGAGGCATCTACAAGAGTTTGGATCTAGGCCAAACGGTAAACCAACACTTTAACAGAGATATTCCTGGAAGACTTAATAATAATTTCATATATGTGAGACAAAGAATCACAAGTTATTGCGTCACAACAATGAGCATTGTCACATTACATTTTTAGTTTATACATTTTTTGCTAAGAAAAGCATCCCTATGGTTTCTCAACATCCTTATTCCGCCAAATAGATTTACTTAAAAGGGAAAAAAATTATAAAAATCAATTTTATTACTTTATTTATAAACCAACAATACTTTTCAAAAGAACAACAGATTACTGAAAATGCTTCATGTTGTTAATAGCTTTCAGTTGAAGGAATTCATTTTCAACTAAAAGATTTAGTTCATAAGTAGGCTTTACTTCATCTAACGTCACTTATTATTTTTTTGCAATATATATATGTATGTGTGTGTGTGTGTAGATAGATATAGATATACTAATATTATAAATGTGAAAGTTTGGATGGATGTAATTTTACATCGTTTTAGATGAAAGAATAATTGTTTTATCTAAAATACATAAACATAATATTTATAAAGTAATGTTACTATCCTTAAAGAATAAATTAATGATAAAAAATTATTTTCCAAAGAATAGGAAATAGATTAAAATAAAATTATAGAATAGAATTATAGAATAGATTATAATATAAATAAAGAATGGATGTTCGTTACTCAATCACGCCAGAACGGTTGAACAGGATTGGATGAAATTTAGCACCAAGATAGATTATAGTCAGGAATAGAATATAGGGTACTTTTTATTTCGGTTAATTGAGGGGTTCATTTTTTATTAATTAAAAACTAACTTTTGCGTCAGAAAGCTGAAGCTAATTCCTGCCAAAAATAAGTAAGGCTTCAGTTTTTTTCCCAACGGAAATGAGGCTAGGCTTAGGAGAATTTCGATCAATTATTTCAAACGATTCTATTTCTTTTCTTTGGGTTTGATGTATTTAAAATCCAATGTTGTTAATTAACCGATATTTCGAATTCATTCTAAGGTACTTTTAAATTAAAAGAAAACAGAATAAAGGAAATAAAAAATTTCTAATCTGCATTGCGTTACCCCAACTGAGGTAGGAAAGTCGCGTTACGCCAACTGGTGTGGAAAGTTCGCGCGATTGTTGACAACTGTGTTTCCATTTAAATTAAAAGTTTCAAAATTATATGTATAATGCTGTTGTAGCTATCTTGATCTTGAACAATAAATAAAAGGGATTGGACTGGATTTGATTAACTGTTTTGTTTTATTTTGAGTAAACATTGTAAATTAATTGTTTTTACATTAGTTGTGTGTTATGTTATATATTTTTCGTATATGCTTATACTTTTAAATATATTGTTTTTAGGTTATGTTTAAATTTTTTGTCATTATTTCATAGTTTTTTTGTACATATACATCAAAATTTCGACACGAACAGAGTCGCGGGTATTAGTGTATGTATGTATGTGTTTACACACACACACACACACACACACACACACACACACACACACACACACACACACACACACACACACACACACA
>JAPMOQ010048006.1:191262-271710 GCA_026543055.1 Argiope trifasciata | reverse complement strand
ATCTGTGTGTGTGTGTGCGTGCTGCAGTGTGTGTACTAAGAAAACATTAATTATAAATGAAACATATCTAACTAAATAGCCTTTGAATGTGTTGCATGTTTTATTATCGCCTCTTTCAAATTCCATAATCTTAAATAAACAAAAATAATGCAACGCCTTTTATCCAAAATATATTTAAAACATTAATTTAGCTCAGTTGCACTCATTTAAACTTACAAAACTCACAGATAAATAAAAACTATCAGACAAAAAGTTCTACTACAGCGGTAAAAAAAACTTCAGATGAAAAAAAAAATCCCACAAGGAATTTACTTGCATCTATCCTTATATAATCAACCAACAAACTCAGGTATGAAAAGACACGTAAAATTACTTTCAAGACAAATATTTCAATTAAAATTACTTCAATTCCCCTAGCAACCCAAGAGACTATGTGCTCTTTCAACCAATGAAAGCCATATTTGGTGAATTACTATCTGAGCCATGTTGCAAAAAGGAATAACATACTAAAAAGAAACAGGAAAAGTAAGGAAGAAAAAAAAAAGAGTCTTAAGAAAATCAAGTTTCGCAGAATCTGCCCGCTTCAGTAATTTCACATTGAGTGTTGTAAAAACCTTTTCTCCTTCGAAAAGTTAAAAGGAGTTTGTAGTTTTGTTCCAAGGAAGAGTAGCAACTGCGATTCCCGAAGGAATGGAGGAAAACCGGAAAACCCAATTTAGTCGCATGTGTTTACATATGAGATTCGGATTGAAGGCATAACACGGGAGAAAGGGGAACCTTTTTCGAAGGGGTCGTAAACTAGAATAAATGCTTGTCACCGACTCCAGGTTCACCCAGGGGAGCTGATTTCTGGGACGCAGGGTATAACGACCAAATGATCGGTGCTCACATATCGCCTAAGGATCGAAAATTCAGACAATAAAATTTTGAAAATAAATTTTGAATTTTGTTATTGATTGTTAAACTATTGACACAATTTTTTAAGATTTAAAATTACTTCTGAATTGAAGCTGCAGCTTTTTACAAAAACCTATATTAAGTCATTAGAGTCGTTGAAAGCTTTCAAACATGGATAGAAATTTAAAAAATACCTTCTCAAATTAATATATAGGTTCGAATTTCTGAAAATATCAGAAATAAAATTTTAAATTTATGTTAATTCTAATACTCATAATTACCCCGATATTATTTATTTTCATGATGCTTACCCGAAGGCATTTCATTACAAATACAGGCTGGCTTTGTCAATAACATATGAAGACTGAATGGAATGTAATGATTTATGAGGACGCTGATATATGATGATAGGCAATCTAGCTCTTTAGGATGGGGTTCTGAGGTCTTGTTCTGAATCTGAAGGCAAAAATTCTGATCATTATGAAATTGTGAGTGATAGAGGTCCATAAATTATATTACCAAATTAATCACCTTGAAACATCAGGATCAATGAAAATAAAATCAATGCAAAGACTCGTTTCAGAACTGAAAAATTTTTCTTTCCATAATCAACAATTCTTTATTCTTCTTCTTCAGGAAAACGATGGTTTGACATATGAATGTATTTGTTGTTATATTTGTTTATGT
Organism: Argiope trifasciata; assembly: GCA_026543055.1. Taxonomy (NCBI): domain Eukaryota; kingdom Metazoa; phylum Arthropoda; class Arachnida; order Araneae; family Araneidae; genus Argiope; species Argiope trifasciata. The sequence continues at coordinate 270,126 of JAPMOQ010048006.1, read as the reverse complement.
CTATGCATAGTTTTAAGTAATATATTTTAGTAAAATAACTTGGAGACTTTTAGCAATAACAGGATATTTGAAAGACTAGTTGCGAATATTAAAACGGAAATTTTAAGTTAGCAAAATTCGCAATGCCAAAAAACTGTAATCTTTTTTATTTAAGGGAGGCGGGACATTCATGACAATGAAGGCCACTAAAATTTAAAATTTAAATTTTCATTAAATTGGTTCTTTTTGCAATCAAGTAAATTAGATATTTGATACGAAGTACAATATACATAGAAATATTAGGCTGTTTTAATATAAAATGACGGAAAAACATTTGTATTCTACTCAAAAATCAAATGCATTCTATTTTTAGATTATCTTCAAGTTGATAATCACAAGTCGATAAGTTGATAGAAAGAAATTTGAATAAAATCAATCAGAAATGAATTGGTGAATGTGATTTAATAATTATAATGTTGTTTTCGATTTGCTTACAGTAATTGTTTTAAAGCTGAATGGCCTCATAATGTTTGTAAGTGTTGTAGTATAATATTTCATTTAATCGAAGTAAAAACATTTTTGCCCTTTGCTTACCAAACATTGAAAAAATCTTTTGAGTTTGTTTTTTGTTTTTGAAAAAATGGCATTGTTCTACCAAAAAAGTTTCTGTTAGCTACAATTTTTAAATTTATGAGTTTTGGCTTTTCAAACTTATGCACATGATAAGTTTCATTAATCAGTGTATTGCATTATTTCAAATCGCCTTCTATTTTATGTGACTAAATTGAAAAATCGATCGTTTGAATGTACACATTTTTCCATTTGATTAAGAGAGTTTTTTTAAGACTACCCATTTCTGAAGTTTAGATTAGTTCTTATAAACCTACACAGCAATGACCTCCAACTATTTATTTTTCAGGTAAGAGCACGGGCAACTCTAGAGAATGTTTGACAAACTTTTGTTCCCTAAGAATGCAAAATGACAACTTAAAAGTTTGAAGATAATTGTACTTGCATAAGTTTATGTAAACATCTATTTTTTTAATAATTTTCAATGATTTTAAAGAAACTCCGAAATATACTTAAAACAACAAAAATGGAATAAATACACTGGAAGGAAAAAAAGGTCTGAAAGAAATAAAATGGTACGATATCGCGTTTTTCTAAATTGTTGGCCATCCTTCGAAATTATGAGAAAAGAAATATTAATTTTTCATCATGGATCAAACCATTGAGGTCGGAAGGGTTTTTTCTCTATATTAAAATCCTTTATGATGTTTTGCAGATAATTGCTATTTTGAAACCAAAATATTGCATGCACAATACCATTAAACATCTCTCGTGCCACTGTACCCATGCATATATTTGACTGGATTTAAATGGCGGGTCTTCAGTACGGTTATGAAGATTATGATTGCTTTTCCCCAGAAACTGTTTACCTTTGGAGGTTGCATGCACAAATGCATTCTTTTCAGAAATCAATGAATGGATGAGTATTCTTCAAATTGTTCAGGAGTTGCTGTTGATGTATTCTTAATATCATTATTGTCCTGATATTTTGGAAACTTCATAAATTCCTCATTTCAATCAAATGACCCAAGCAATTATTTTTTAAATTTCCTGTATTAATAAGAATCACATTCTTTTAATATACAAATTATGGTAGCAAAACTATCGTTTAATCATAAATATTTTTTTTGAAATTGGATATCTAGTAAATTCAATCAGCTTATAAGACTGTCATCCATGAATTACAAGATTTCGTGTTTGGAGTTTGCTTTCAGCCTTTGAAAAAAATACCGTTTCTAAACAGGAAAAAAAAAAGGGAAAAAAATCAACTCAATTTTTCTGGTTTAGTTATGAAATTATACATAGTTATGTGTTACCGATGATTTTAAAAAAATGATTTTTCATAAATTAATTATAGCGTATTCAATCGCTCAATGCTTGTTGAATTAAAAATATGTTGATTGATAAAATAGACTTAAAATACGAAATTAATGAAATAAAATGTATATCTTAGAATATTCAAATGCAGTATACACTTTTTAATGAAATTTAAATGTTATTGAAAAAATTGTAAAATATTGGACGTGGAAAAGAATTGCATTCTTAAATTGAGCCCTGGTAATTTAAAAAATCTTAATCGTTTCTTTTCAATTAAAATTAAATTATATTATCGATGAGATTAAAATTATAATTTATCCATATTCATATCAATCCATATTTTAACGATATTAGCTTTGGTCTCTATATTTCTGATTAAATAATTAATATCAGCATTCTGTTAACCGATAAAAGTGCATTTTTTGTAAAATTTTTATTTTTTGTTTTTATAATTTTTCTGTATTAGTCTATTTATTAAAAGTAAACCAAATATTTTAAATTTTGCATTAAAATGCATTAAATTAATTGGTTATTTTATTTAAAGAAAGAACATAAATTAAATCTTTATTATTGTGTAGTATTTTCAAATGGAACTGGAATAATGTCGGCATCAACTGGATATGAAAGAACATTCTCTGGCAAATATTTCAGAAAAAAAATGTTTAATTGATTCCAAATGATATCAGACTTTGTCTAAAATTCACTGCATTAAATTTAATCAATGAGCAGTATTGATTGTGAATCTAGTAATATTAATCACATAATTCAGGTCCCTTTTTCCCCTACAATGAAATTTTATTTAAGGATCATCAATAAAAAAAGATCTAAAAATCTTAAACTTTTTGAACAAACTTTAAAAATCTTAAGAGATAAAAAGAAGCAAATAATTTTTAAAGAAATAAAATTTTACAATCTCGTTATTCCGTTAAATATTTTAAAATATTCACCAGGGTGTTATGTGGTAACATGTTTTTTTATAAATCTCGCTGTACTCTCAGATTCATATATTTTGCTCATAAGACAAAGCTGAAACAGCAGTAATTCTTCCATTGAAACATTGTGCAAAAGAAAACAAAATGTAGCTTTTTTTCCACTTTTTATACACTGACTATAGTAGCTTCGAATTCGTGATAAACTGCTTTTGATAAAGCCAAGAAGTTTTAAATTCTATTATGAACAAAAATATTCAATTTTCTTGACATGAAGACAAATTACTTACCACATCATTAAATAAGAAATGTTCGTTTAAAAAAGTTTATAACGAGCAATTAATCATTCCTTTAAATTACTTTCTCTAAAAAGCAGGAATCCATTCGTATCATAATTTATTACTGAATTTTCTCTTCACAGAAATAAAAATGGAACGGATGATTTAATAAAGTTTTCTAAACTTAAAAACTTCCCACAATTTCAGAGAAATATTATATGCAAAAAATTGAATCCACTCGATAATTATTAACAAACTTTGAATGTAAAACTGTTTAATGGGATTTAATTTTCTTGATACCGCTTCTTGTTTTTCGGTAACTACTTGAATAATATCTTGTAATCCACTGGATCCTTAATTGCCTCTTTTTAAAACTAATAATTAATTGCAGGAATACCTTTCTTATACTGAATCAAAGATTTTATTTTAACTAAATCTTCAACTTTTTCTATCACATATAAATTGCCTTAGTAAAATTTTGCTAATATTCTAAATTATTAATGATATTATTATAAATTCCCTTCCAAGCCTTTAATTTCTATTCTTAAATATTCAATATACTTAATATCAATTTGTAAGTATTATATTACTTCAATATTCAAAAAGTTACTGATTAATGTTTGCTTCAAGTTAGATTACAGTGATTCAGTTTCATGTGATTACAAGAACACGATAAACCATTACAGAATGGAAAGCTCAAAGTTGAACTTTCTTTCCTAATTTATTTTCTATTTTTTTAAATATGAAAATGCAAAAAGTAGTCAATTCATTCAAAAGAAAATTTTCATTTTCTCTCTAAATAAAAGCTTTTTTTAAAACCCATATGTGTCTTGTTAATTCATTTGTATTTTGTAAAATACATAATTAAGAATGATATATGAAAATATTATTTTTAAAATAATGTATGAAATCTATTTTAGAATTGCAGATTTAAGTAAACTCAAATAAACTATTACACGCAAAAATAAAAATTATTCATTGATGCATCATCCTTTATTAGATTTTTAAGATATCATATAGTAGAAGCTTGATGCACTGTTTGATATAAGTCTTTCTGAAGGTTATTTTTAAATACAATTTAATAATGATATCTAATATATAGTGTCATATGCTTTCTTTGAACTTCAAGCAAATATTATGCAATACCTTAAATGACGAATTTATATAACTAGTTCTGTTTAATATCTTCAAATAGAATATCTTCCATTTACTTATAAAACTACATTGTATAAACATTTGCCTTTCTAGTAGTAATCACTTACTCATTCAGTATTCCAGTTTCTTCGTTTAATTTTTTTCTGCACAACGAAATTCATACTAACTTTTCATTTTCTGTCTTCTACTTATGCTTTCAATTTGTAATATTAGTGTAGCAAATATTATCTCTACTTACAGAACATTTTTCTTATCATAGCATTTTCATGATCTCCTTTTATTTTGCTCATAAAAATGATATTACGGATTATCTAATTGTTTATTTAAATGTCTATAATTTTCATATTTGATCCGCAGCAATGATATTACATTATTAAAATATTCAGGGTGGATTCAAATCATTTTCTGCATACTGCCAAAAGAAATGCATGAATATGCTTTACATTTATTATTCTCAAATTGCAAGATATCCCAAAGTCGAGTAAATTTTGCAAACAAAATAAATTGATCGTTACAATTTTAAAACGTCATTACTTGTATGAATATATTCAAAATTAGGTTACTTAAGCAAGGATATATATTACACTTTTGCCTTTATTCATTCATTAATCGTAATTTTATAAAATCATTTACATACTTAAAGACAGATTTATTTTCTTTCAGAATGGAATAGAATGCGCATTGTTGTTTCATTGCATCATATAATTATTTGAAGCTTTATTTTGTTTCAGGAAATATCCTAAAACTAATCCAGTGTTTCTTTCTGTATATAGTTGTTTCTTACAATCAGAGTTTCGCACTCGTGATAAAAAGGTTGTTTTTTGTGTTTTAAGACTTAGTATATTAGGGATTTGATGTCCGTATTCTCAAAAATTATTAAATTCTTTACATTGGTAATTTTATTATTTATCATTTTTGTTATTCTAAAAAAACATTTTCCTAATTTTTAATGTCAGAATTGATATTAGTTTCCATCATGTCATTTCATATTATTTCGAGATTTTAATCACTTAATGTATCAGTAAATTAATTCTAAAGAGACAAAACACTACTACATCATTCCTAATAAATTTGTAAATGCTTAGTAATAGACGCAATGTATTTTTTTCATGTCCATATTTAAAATACCTCTGAATTAGCATGATGAAAATGGATTTTATAAAAATACACATGTATTTTCAATAAAACTTCGCATGCAACATCGTTCTTTTTAAATGGTTTCAAAATATGCCAGCTTGTTATTTATTATGTAATATTAATCAAGTGTCGAGTTATTTTATCTTTCATGACCGAAAGGATTATATTACTCTGAAACGCTAGATTCTTTAAAATTTATTACTTTTTAATTTTATTATTAGCCTAGTTTAAAGTATATATCACTTGTTATATAGTATCCATCAAATGTCGAATAGCTTTATCTTCCGTTAACAGGAATTTTGACGGGGTTTTTTCATTCTGAATTTAAATTTTCTAATAATTCCCATCTCACAGTCTCTGCTTAAATCTAACTGGAAACAATTGTATTATCTCTGAAGTAAACTAAATAAATGCCGAATATCGATGCATTTATCCATAAGCAAGAGCCGAAAGGATTCTATTGCTCCTAATTCAAATTCTCTAGTAACGTCCAGATAACAGCTCCGTTTATCTCTGAATGGAAATATTGTTATTGCATACTATGTTTAGTAAATCAAACTCACAAAATATCAAATAACGCTTTCTGCCATGAGAGCAGACCTAACGAGATTTTGTCAAATTCAAATTCTTTAGTAATATGCAAATAAGAATCTCTTCATAGCTCTAATCGAAAACAATCTATCAAAATCGGACAAATTTCGATATAGGGGATTCAAATTCTCTTGTAATGTCCAGATAAGCGTCCCTCTATATCTTCAATAGAAAACAATGTATCCCAAATCGGATGGAGTGGCCAGGAAATTTCTTTCTTCTCCATATAAAGCTAAGCATTGCCTTTGTTACTGCAAGAGGGTGCGGGGAGCATAAAAAGAGAGCACTCGACATGTAAGAGAGAATGATCGTTATGTAATCGATATTGATTAAGAGGGATGGCAGTGGGGAAACCAGGGTTGTTGACAAGCAGATCCCAGACATTTTCCATCCATTCCTATTAAAGAAATGCGTTGTTTAATAGCTCCTTCTTGACATCCCTCTCCTTATTTCAATCAGAAATGTCTTTTTCTACTTTTTTTGCCCGGACGCCATTTAAGCTTAACCCCAAATATATGCCTTAGTCCAATAATAAGGCAGATTCGGCAGGGCATCTTCCAATATAGTTTTAGTTTAGAGCAGCGTCTCTTTGATTACACGTAGGACATCGGTGCGTTTTTGAGTTTAATTTAATATAGGGATGCTTAATATAATGATGTCGGGACGAAAGTTGACTGAACATGGTTAATTAAATTCTGCAAATTTCATGAGAGTCAATTTCTATGGCATTCATAAATCTGTATGAAATTTCTGATAAAGTAGTATAATTCTTTAACATAATTCAAAGTTTCATTTATAAGTATGCATTTTCCTAACTTTTTAAAATCTAATTAAAGTCTTCTGAAAATTAAAAGAAAAATAAACGGATCATATTAAAGAAAATGCTTCAGTTTTCATAGAAAAGTTCTCTATACTCTATTCTAATCACTTTAAAAAATATTTACCACAATTATATTTAAAATGTAATTTTGTAGAATCCTCTAATCATTGAAATATATTGAGAGGAATAGTCCTTTTATATTCGAATTATTGGTCTTCAGGCAACCATTTGAAAAGCAACATTTTTTCTTGATTCAATGCATTAAGACAAATCAAAACATTTCAAAGTTTTTTTGTTTATTGGAAAACATCAATTTATTCTTTGAAGATTTCAATTCTGCCATTTTTTTACCATTCTGAAAATGCAGGTTATCTGTTATGCAGGGAATCTGTTTAAAGATCCAGATATAACACGTCAAAACGAGTATTTTGATATACAACATGTGAGGCCCATAAATATAGCTTCATAGTCTAATTAATGTGCGAAGCTTGTGTTATGAAAGCTTCAGTAAATGAGGGGGAAAAGTGAAATTCAATGTTTATTGATAACTTTCAATTCAACAGATTTTCAAAGTGTAGGCCGTTCGAACAAATGGAATGGCGAAGTCTTGAATCGAAAATTGCAGTTTTCTGCTGAATAATGGTTTTCTTCAGAACATGTATTCCAATTTCCATGACCTCTGTTTCAATTGCTGCTTTCAAGTTAAAGGCTATGGAATATACACCATGTCTTTCAACGTCCGTATAAAAAAAAAATCGTATTTTTTAAAATTCAGGGAATTAGGTGACCACTTTATAGCAATGACTATTTTCGTAATGGAATCTAGCCCGATCAGTTTAAGTGTTCTGAAAATATTTTGATCAGAAAATGCCCCTCTAAGAGCTTGAATTTCGCTGAATGCAGTGAGGTCTAGTACCATCTTGCATAAACCAATAATCGCTTATTTTTCGCACGTACTTTTGAATGTCGTGCCTTCGTTTATGTTGTGGTGGCCATAGTTATTTCAATAGCTTCCATGTTCTAAAATCGTCGCATGAGTTATAATTCGGAATGCAACGGTTGGATTCGTAATTAACATTTTTCGTGTAATTAGACTATGATAATTAGCATTTTTTCTAAATTTGCATAGATCCAAATTTAAATTCTGATTTTTTCATTAATGATTAATGTACAGGATCTAAAAGTTTATGACTTGCATGTTAAACCTGGAAACTCTAAACATGATTATGGTTTTTATTTGTTTTCTGATGCAGGATAGCTGTAATTGAATTTATGCTGAGAGCAACATATTGTAATAACTAATATATTTAATCTAAATGTGTGCTAAACAGTTAATTCTGATACCATTGTATGTATGTATATATATATATATATATATATATATATATATAATATGAAAGAAAAAATATCTTCAAATAAATTAAAAATATGTATTTTATCTTGTTTCAGGCAATAAATATGTTATAAAAACCATGAAATCTCATTTATTTTTTTACATTACCCTGGTCACATTTAATCGAATATTTTTGGTATTTTGAATATAAAGTCTCCAGTCTTGTGTTTGAAAGTTTGAAGAAATAATGTAGCACTATTTTAGATTATTCCAACGTCTGCACCCAGAAAGATTATGCAACCAACAGAATCCCTTTTCTGTGATTTAATAGTTGTCAATTCAGAAAAATAGAAGGTTTTTGGTATAAAATTTTAATGTGTTAAAAATACTTTACACAATATAACTAATAGCCCAAGACAGCTGCATAAAATTTATATTTTGTAATACCCAGTATATGAATGTAAACGAAAGAAAAATTAAAAAAAAAAACGAAAATCAATTAGTTTTAATTTATTTATATGTAAAAATATTTCATTTTTTTTTAAAATGTAAAATAACTTGGTATGTTAAGTTTATAAAAATGTTCTCATTCTCAGCAATAAGCTTTCTACTTCTGGTATATAAAATCAAATACAGGATATGCTCTTTATTTGTTTGAATTCCAGCAAAATGTTGAAAGTACAAACTTTAATATTATTTACGAATGACTTCGGTAAGAATCAAAGCAAATTTATTGAAATGCGTCAGAATGTGAAAATCTGCTGATAAATGATTTGAAATTTCGCATGCATATTTTATTTATAACCACATGGACGAAATATTGGGATATGCGCTGACGAAATATTGGGATATGCGCTGTCCATACACGTCCATGCACCCAAAATCTGAAGTGCAACCTTGGGAATTTCTTTGCTTCAGAGCTGTTGAACACAAACGTATATTTCTATTACGTATTCTATTATTCTAAAAGTATGCAACGCAGCTTATTCTTTGGATTTGTCATACATTTTAAATAGATTCCTTATAGAATCAAGGTTCTCAAGAAAATAGTTGCGAAAATTTCTGCATAGCTAATAATCACATATGCAATACAAACAGAAACAAGAACATAAAAGGGAGCAAAAGCAATCAAGCACAGAAGATTTCTCTCAGGCGTTTTGTCAATGGAGAAGATGAAAAAATGAAGACCTCAAAATTATTAAAATGCAAATTGTAGAAAAATATTTTTTGTGTTAAGAATTTCATTAAGAAAGCGTACATATAAAAGTAAATGCAACTTTATAACTACACAGCGTTATTTACAAATAATTGCCATATAATGAACTAAAAGACTTTTAGAATAAAATTAGTCAGCTTAATATTCTGGTTCCTCTTACTTTCAAATTTCTCAATTGTAAAAGAAACCTGAGCATTATCTTTATTAGTATATTTAACAGTTTTAATCCAAAAGTTTTTCATTTTATTATTTCTCAGCTATTTGTATAAGAGTGTCAAATATAATTTTTCAGTGTTTTAAATTCATTTTTTCTCATCATTTAAATTCAAATACATAAATAGTTTTAACTTAACTACTAAATTGAATGGTTTTAAGGTCCTTCCAATGCTTCTCAAAATCCAGTTATAGTCATTTTAACTATTTGAGATTAATTCTACTGTGTGAAAAACACCATCTGAATGGATTATAAAGTCAATATTTTCTGTAATTTTACATTCCTAAAAAACTGAACGTTATGAATACAAAAATTCCGAAATGCAGTCACTCATTTCATACTTCTCACTACCACCTGTGAAATTTTCTAGCAGTGTTGCTCGACAACGGTAATTGCAGAGGTCTGCTTAAAATGTTAAAAGTTAGATTCATTTTACTTTATATATGGATCAGGATTAAAATATCCAAACACATACACGCGCGCACCACACACAGGCATATATATAAAGAGTGTTTTGGAACGGTTCCTACGCAGTTCGAGATTTGCCTCTTTGATTATGATAAAGATGCTTCAACAACCTATGGTGCATATTTTCAAAGAAAATATAAAAGAAAAGGATGTCACATCAGTTGCAGAAATATAATATTTATTGAATCGCATGAAATCACAAACGGACAAGAAACAAATATTATTAGGAAGAAAAAGTATTTAAAAACTAGAAATTGCGCAGTTTATATTTGAGTAAGAGAACAGATGCTTACAAAAGGTTGGTGGTGAGGCAGTTTGACATGTCTGTTATGTAAAGAAGCTTCAGGGTCCATTTATGTGGCTAACACAATCATGAGAACTCATTCACTTGGGGTTTTTCCTAGGCCGACATCAGAAAGTATTGATATATTCAACTTCAATTAAATCAGAAAGTGATTTAGCTTCTAATCTGCAAACTGCCTTAATTTTGGACCACATTACGGAGCTGGATCGACTCCTTGTAATCATTGATAGGTCGGCGCTCGCTCATGCCTCGAAACCCGAGGTCGTTGATTTGAACAGGTTCTTATGTAAACGCAGTATCATATGCCGATATGTACTCTCTTGTTTATATTAAGACATATTTTTTTGTAATAGAGGCGACCCCATACTTCTTTCTTTCCATTTTTCTCAAACACTCTGCTAAGTAGGGATATACCATTCAGGGCAACTTTTTATGAATTTAGTACGAGGAAACTACTAATTCTATGAACTTCCCTCAAATATGGTTTTTTATAGATATTTATTACAGACTTTTTTTTTCATAGATGATAAGACTTTGATGGATATCTACAAGTTTGCCGTAAAGACCACAAATGAAACTTCACCCTTTTAAGTTATCACAGCAAGACAATCATATTACACAAAAAGGAATTTAAAGTTGTCTAAAACGGGAAAATTCATGAAAATCTCGATTTTTTTTTACTACAATATATTATTAATGTATCAATAATATGTCATCAGTATATGAATACAATATATTACATCTTCTTTTTACACTCTATATGCAACAAAAAAGAAAAAGATGAAATGTAAATTGTGCAGTAGAAGAATAATAGTGCAAAACCAAAATTTTGCTCTCATAATCAAATAAGAAAAAAAAAATCATCGACTTCTTTTTTTCATCTAAGCCTAATATTCAGTAGTGTTAATATAATAAAACATTTGGGTGGGTAGTTATTTGAAAATTCGAGTAGACACTTATTAATTGGCATTGAATCGGCACAGTTTGCTTTCCTTTCTGTGCAAAATGTACGTAATTCTGCATTGAAACAAGAATTTTAATGCTATATCTGAATGAACTAAGGTGTCTAGACATGATAAAATGTTCCAATATTAATCATACTTTCAGACACAGCTTCGAGCAATAATCTAGAGTATTATATCTAACAAGGAAACTTTCTTGAATGTTCTAACATTATTTGAAATATGTATATCCATCCGAGAAAGATATCAGATATTTCAGACGACATATTCCTAATAATAGCAGTGATTACTTATTGGTAGAGTAAATAAACATTTCTGCTGTAGTCGGTAATGTTTATTCACTCTCTAGTTGGTAAGTTTATTAGGGAAGGGAAAGTTACTTTGAAATTATGAAATTTAGATCCAAAGCAGGCTTTTAAAGAATTAGAGTCGAGAAATTTCTAATCTATATTTTAAACCGGAAAAGTTAGGTTTATAGCCAGATGCTCTATAGAAACATTTTTAATATTTTGTACACTTGAGCTAAAGGCAATATAAACATGGATAAATAGTAATATTTTTTTGGATTTATTAATTACTTGAAGTGGAAATTGCTCTTCAATTTTTGTATACATTTTCTTTTGTTTGTATCTTCAAATTAAAAAAAGATACCTATTATTAATTGACATTTTTAAATAAGTATCCCTATAAATAGGCAATGACCTATAGGTAAACAACTTCTTGTTTCCCCATTGGAGACATTATTGGCGTTAGGCTGAGTTTTTTTAACACAGATGTTCGTGGAGGACGCCATTAGGCTGCACCATAATGAGGGTTAAGCTGCATGCATAACAGTGCCTGTCTATGCTGTCAGGGGTGGACTGATTATTCATAAGAGGAGTAACTTCCTCTTATGAAAACTTAAATGAGGATGGACTGAATTTTAGATTATTCTTTTCTGGTTTATTTATTTATCTGTTACAAAGAAAAATATTTTCTAATTTTTATATATCAATGGTAAATTTTTGCAGCGAGTAAATAAGCGAGTTGTTTTTGAGGAAAAGTTTACATATTTAACTTATCTCATGAAAATATATATATCGTTGAGACCTTAGTATATTTATACTAGTAAAGAATATTTGAGTTAAATCATTTTATGAATACTGAAATGTGAGCGTGGATTTTTGCCTTTAAAATTCCTTCATGTGTGAATTTTTCTACGCCCATATGAAGATTTTGGTTCTGACAAGGAAACGTGACATCGCATATGTTACATTTGTTAAATTCCTCGATTTAGGGTTTCAATGACGACTTCTTCGCTTTTTAAATTGAATTTCTTAGTTACATTTCTACTTTTAAACTGTATTTCACAGTCGTGCTCTTAATTGCTTTTAACAGAAACAGATATGTATTTTCTGGATAAGAAGTTTTGATCTTACTTTCATGTTTAAGCAAGCCTTGCTCTTGAGCCATATAATTGAACAAATCGATAGAAAAATTCTATGCTTCCATCGCCTTTGACTTTCCAACATTTTATGGTTTCTACTGCAATATTTCGTAATCATATTTTCTGATATTCGTTAAAATTAGCAGATATTTAACCATAATCATTAAATTCTATTCATTCAAAAAGAAGTTTTCCTCATAATAATAAATTAATATTAACAAACAAAATGTATGAAATTTTAATGCTTCGAACTTTACATCGTTTTAGGATGAAAGAATAATTGTTTTATCCAAAATACATAAACATAATATTTATAAAATAATGTTACTATCTTAAAAGAATAAATTAATGATGAAAAAATTATTTTTCAAAGAATATGAAATAGATTAAAATAAAATTATAGAATAGAATTATAGAATAGATTATAATATAAATAAAGAATGGATGTTCGTTACTCAATCACGCCAGAACGGTTGAACAGGTGTGCGGTAAATCAAATTATTTTTATGAATAGTATTTGTTTATTTGGAGTAAAAGCAAACGATTAATTTTATACCTTTTGAAATCTGGCAATGTGTTATATTATCTTGGATAATCTGGCAATGTTTTGTAAGTTTTGGTTTAGGTTTTGAGAAAGAATAAAGATGCTGTTTGACTTTTAAAACGCTTGAAGTATTTATTTATATTTCTAAATGGAAGATACTTTGCAAGCTTAATTCTAAAGCTCAAGAAATCGGGTAGATTTCTTGATAACGCAACATTGTGGTGACCCGGACGTGATATTTTAACTTGAAGGAAAGATTTAAAAAGGTAACGGCATTTATTATAACTTGTTTACTATTCGAATTTCGATATTTAAAAAGTATTTTCCGTTATTGAATTATTATGGAAGCTTTAAAGCTGAAACGGAAAACGGTAAGAAATGCATTTACCCGGTTATATAATACACTAGATGAAGCAGCAAAAAAGAAAGCCGATAAAATGTCAGAGGATTTGGACTGTTTGGCGACCTTTCAGCTTCTTAATGAGAAAAATAACGAACTTTTACAACTTAATGAGGATATTTTAAATAATCTCTTGACAACTGAAGGGGTTCAACAAGATGATATTGATAAAGAAACTACTTCAGCTGATGATTATGCTCTCAAATTCAAAAAGTTAAGTTTGTTAATGGGTCAGAAAGCTGATTCTGATGTTGATCTCGAATTACGATCCTCAGTTAGTTGTACAAAGCGAAAGTTTAAACTTCCTCCGTTAGAGTTGAATAAATTTGGAGGAGATATCAAGCACTGGTTACAGTTTTGGGGTCAGTTTAGGAAAATTGATGAGGATCCCGATATTGATGAAGCCGATAAATTTCAATATTTAGTGCAGGCTACGATTCCGAATTCCAGAGCCCGAGAATTAGTGGATAATTTTCCACCATCTACTGGAAACTATGCCAAAGCAATTGACTGTTTGAAATCACGTTTTGGGAAGGATGATATTTTAGTTGAATATTATGTCCGAGAATTGCTTAAACTGACTCTGGCATTCAATATTAAAGACAGACAAATGAAGTTGTCTGCTATTTATGATCGTATCGAAACTCAGCTCAGATCATTGGAAACTCTTGGTGTTACAACAGAGAAATATGCGGCTATGCTGTTCCCACTGGTGGAATCGTGTCTGAGTGAGGAGGTCTTAAGAGCTTGGAAGAGGAATGATTGTGGCCGAATATCTAATAAGGAGGATGCCAAAGAATCTCGACTAGAAAGTCTGATGAAATTTCTAAAGAATGAAGTTGAATCTGAAGACAGAATAGCTCTTGCTATGGAAGGATTCTCTTTAAAAGGGAATGCAAATTATGGAAAAACTGAAAGAAAAAAGCCCCGAGAAGTAGAAACTTCTGTTCCGACAGCCAATGATTTGATTTATGGAGCCAAAACTTTGAAGTCGTGTTTATTTTGTGGAAAGGGCCATAATTCACAAGACTGTTTCAAAGCTCAAAGAATGTCTTTTGAAGAAAAAAAAGATATTTTAAAAAAGAATAAGGCTTGTTTTGTCTGTTTGAAGGTCGGACATGTTTCGCGGAGATGCAAATCAACAGTTAAATGTATGATCTGTCAGAAAAAACATTGGACAATTTTGTGTCCTGAAAAGGCTAATAACGCAAGACCCAACACCGAAGATGATGCTAGTATTGAGGGAAATGTAGTATTGGCAAATCAAAGCGAGCCAGAAATTCTTTTGCAAACACTATTAGTGTTAATTGAGGCAGGTGGAAGAAGTAAAATGGTGAGAGCGTTAATTGATACAGGCTCTCAAAGATCATACGTTTTAAAGTCTACAATTAATGATATGAATATAACTACAGAACGATGTGAAAATTTAACGCATGTAGTATTTGGTGGTGCTAGTTCTAAGAAGAAACATAATTGCTACGAGCTGTCAGTGAGCAATTTAAGGAAAAATTATTCTTGTAAAATTCAAGTTTTGGATCAAGAGATTATTTGCGGTTATGTTCCGAGTATGCAAAGAGGTCCGTGGGTCAAGGAGTTAAAAGGTAAAGGTATCCAGTTTACTGATATTGGAAAAAGCTCGATGCCTATAGAGCTGTTGATAGGAGCTGATTCCGCTGGAAATCTTTTCACAGGAAATATATGTCACCTGTCGTCTGGTTTAATTGCTGTTGAAACCTATTTGGGATGGTGTGTAATGGGAAGACCAAAGGCTGCTTCCAACAGTTACTCATCTATTTCTCTTTTTATACGAAGTAATGACATTTCGGACCTGTGGAAACTAGAAACTATTGGTATAATGGACCCATGTGAGACCAATACCTCCAGGGATTTAGAAAGTAAAGCCATTGATCATTTTTCCAAAAGTGTAAAAATTGTTGAAGATGGAAGATATGAGGTCAAACTTCCTTGGATGCGCAGTCTAGATGAACTACCCACAAACAGAGATATTGCTGGAAAAAGGTTAGTTTCTACTAGTATAAAGTTGTTAAAAAGCAATCAATTTGAATGTTATAATGATGTCTTCGAAGAGTGGAAGAATGAAGAATTTATTGAGGATTCTGGTGAGGGACCTGGTCACTACCTACCTCATCGAGGAGTATTTAAGAACGAATCTACCACCAAAGTACGGCCAGTGTTTGACGCTTCCTGCAAGTCAAGAGGTAATCTCTCATTGAATGATTGTTTGATGAAGGGTCCTAATTTACTCGAATTGATACCTTCAGTACTTATGAAGTTTCGGGAGAAAACATTTGGCGTTGTATCAGACATAAAAAAGGCATTTCTTCAGATATCTGTTGATAGAGAAGATCGGAAATATTTAAAATTTCTGTGGTGGAAGAATAAAAACAGAGATTCTACTCGAGTTTATCAGCATGCCAGAGTAGTTTTTGGCCTGAATTGCAGCCCCTTTCTATTGAGTGCTGTCATCAATCGTCATTTAGACCAGTATTTATCAACTCCGTATCATGATACTGCTGTGAAGTTGAAGAATTCATTTTACGTAGACAATTGTGTCACTTCGGTGAATTCAGAGAAGGAACTGCATTGCTTTATTGAAGATTCAACAAAGCTGATGGCACAAGCCAAGTTTGATCTTAGAGGTTGGGAATTTACAGGAGAAGCTATTTCATTGAAAGATCTCCAGCCAACTCCTGTTTTAGGACTTTTGTGGGATAAATCAGAAGACGTACTTTTCTGTGATAATTCCTTAGTAGAAATACCCCCTGATACTCCCATTACTAGGCGTGTGATTTTATCGTATGCTCATAAGGTTTTTGACCCTATTGGTTTTACTTGCCCGGTCTCTTTGATACCGAAGAAGTTATTGCAAGAGAGTTGGCGATCAAAAGTGAGCTGGGATTCAGGGGTATCAATGGATATGAAAAAAAACATTTCTGAAATGGATAGATGATATCAAAATTTTACACCTTGTGAAAATTCCAAGAAAATTTTTAACTGACAATGTATCCTCTTTTAGTTTTCACGTATTCTGCGATGCTAGTGGCATTTCATATGCAGCAGCTGTGTTCATTCGTTGTCAATCAGCTCATGGAACCTCTATACAACTGTTAGCTGCGAAGTCTAGAATAGCCCCATTAAAACCCGTTACTATTCCGAGACTGGAGCTACTTGCCTGTTGCATTGGAGCAAGACTCTCAAAATTTGTAAAAGAGAGTTTAAATATGGTAAATGTGGAAACACGCTTTTGGACCGATTCCTCTACAGCTCTCCAATGGATAAAAAGAGAAGAACCTTGGAGTGTTTTTGTCCGGAATAGAGTAGCAGAGATCCGAAAATTGTCAAACACCGACGACTGGAGACATGTTCCGGGAGCATTAAATCCCGCAGATTTGCCCTCCAGAGGATGCTCTGTTTTGAAGCTTTTGAAATCTAAATGGTGGGAGGGCCCCACATGGCTACTTTTACGCGAAGAAATGTGGCCAGAAACTAGTCACCCAATTAACGAAGAGATTATCTCAACAGAAAAATGTAGCAAATCACTTAGTCTCATAAACAACTCTCCTGTTACTACTAGTTTTTTCTCTCGGTTATCAAGTTACAACAAAATTATTAGAGTTGTAGGATGGATATTACGATTCAAGCATAATTCGAAGACCGTTAAAGAATGCAGAAAAGGGGGCTCTTTGACTATACTCGAAATAAATGAAGCGGAAAAGAAGATTATTCGGCTGATTCAAGAAGAGTCTTTCACAGAAGAATCAGTTAAAGGTTTGAAAACTCTCAATGTTTTAAGAGATGAGGAGAGTATTTTAAGGATTAAAACTAAGCTAACTGAGAAGAATGACTTCCAAAACTTTAGATACCCCATTTTACTTCCTGGAAAACATAGGTTAGTGGAACTGCTGGTCAGAGAAGCTCATTTGGAAAACTCTCATGCTGGAGTACAGATTCTGCTGTCAAAATTGAGAGAAAAATTTTGGGTTATAAATGGAAGAAGAACCTTTCGCAGAGAAGTCAATAAATGCTTAAGATGCAAGAGATATACTTCCAGAAATATAGAGACACCACCTGGTGGTTTGCCTCAGGACAGAGTCGAAGAATCCGCTGCATTTGAAGTGAGCGGAGTGGACTTGGCTGGACCACTTACTCTTAAGGGAGGTGACAAATGGTGGATAGTTATTTTCACCTGTGCAGTGTACCGTGCGGTACATCTCGAACTGGTACTGTCACTTACCACTAGATCATTTCTTCTTTGCCTTCGGCGGTTCATAGCCAGACGAGGTCGACCAAAGGTGATATACAGTGACAATGGGACTAACTTTGTGGGCGCTGAAAATTTGCTACAAAATCTGGATTGGGATGAGATAGAAAAGGCAACTTCCGTCCAGAGAATAACATGGAAGTTCATTCCCCCCTCTGCACCCTGGTGGGGTGGATTTTGGGAAAGAATTGTGCAAATGGTGAAAAAACTCCTTAGACGTGTTTTAGGAAATGCCTGCTTGTACTACGAAGAGTTTATTAGTATCCTATGTGATTGTGAAGCAGTCATAAACTCCAGACCTCTTACCTACGTATCCGAAGATACCAATGATCTTATTCCTCTCACCCCATCAATGTTTATACAGGACATTTCGACGGTGGGAGTGCCGGATTTGGATAAACTTGATGCAACGGACATCAAAGGGCGTCTGAAATATCAACAAAGTCTTAGGCAACACTTAAGAAGCAGATTCCGCCGTGAATACTTGGGCATCTTATTGCAACCACGAAAGAAAGGCACTTACTATGAAGTAAAACCTGGAGAAATTGTCTTGATTGAAGATGATTCAAAGAAAAGGTTACTATGGCCCATGGCTAAAGTTCTTGAAGTGTACCCAGGTAAGGATAACACAGTTAGAGTAGTGCGATTGAAAACACAAAGTGGTGAGATTGTACGACCTGTTCGACGTATTTATCCTCTGGAAATAAATTGCACAGAAGATGAAAGCCATGCTGGCGCAAAACCTTTTACTACAAGATGTGGTAGAACTGTGAGAATACCGTCAAGATTTTTAAGGACTTGAACAGTTCAAACTATTTTGTATCATTTAAGCTAATATTTATTTACCTTATTTTTAATTTGATTATATTCTTATAATCAAAGGTGGGAGTGTGCGGTAAATCAAATTATTTTTATGAATAGTATTTGTTTATTTGGAGTAAAAGCAAACGATTAATTTTATACCTTTTGAAATCTGGCAATGTGTTATATTATCTTGGATAATCTGGCAATGTTTTGTAAGTTTTGGTTTAGGTTTTGAGAAAGAATAAAGATGCTGTTTGACTTTTAAAACGCTTGAAGTATTTATTTATATTTCTAAATGGAAGATACTTTGCAAGCTTAATTCTAAAGCTCAAGAAATCGGGTAGATTTCTTGATAACGCAACAACAGGATTGGATGAAATTTAGCACAAAGATAGATTATAGTCAGGAATGGAACATAGGCAACTTTTTATTTCAGTTAATTGAATGGTTAATTTTTTATTAATTAAAAACTAACTTTCGTGCCAAAAAGCTGAGGCCAAATCCAGCCAGATTTTTCCAAAGATTTTTTATGAGGTGAAGGTTAGGAGAATTTCGGCCGATTATTTCAAAAGATTCAATTTATTTTCTTTAGGTTTGATGTTTTTAAAATAAAATTTTGTTAATTAATCGATCTTTCGGATTCATTCTGAAGTCCTTTTAAATTAAAAGGGAACAGAAATAAGGAAATAAAAAATTTCTAATCTGCATTTCGTTACCTCAACTGGCGTAGGAAACTCAGGCATGTGCTTTACGCCGACTGGCGTTCAACGTTCGCATGTGATTGCTGAAAAATATGTTTTCATTTTAATTAAAAGCTTTAAAATTATGAATATAATACTGTTGTAGCTATCTCAATCTCGATTCATAAATAAAATGTATTTGACCGAACTTGATTTGCTGTTTAATTTTGAGTAAATAAATTGTTTTATGTTAATTGAATGTTTTTGTTATTAAATTGTAGTTATGTTATATACTTTTAATATATGAATATACTTTTAAATGTATCGTTTTTCGATTAGTTTTATTATTTTTATTTGTCATTATTTGATAGTTTTTAGTATATATACATCAAAATTTCTACACGAACAGAGTCGTGAATAATAGCTAGTAATACATACTTTACAACTCAATTAGTTTAGTAATAGTTTATTATACAAGTATTTCATTAAGAATAGCTTATTATAAAGTTTACTATTTATATTTATTTCATTAACTATATTCCTGTTTAGATCTATGACCTGAACTTTCGAAGATACCTTCATCTTAATCATAAAATTGAGTAACTATTTTGACTTCAATAGCAAAGAATTTTTGAGTTTGTCTATATGTATTGTAAATATCGATAACCATCTTAGATGCCAAGAACGTAATTAGAAATTAAGTTGAATGTTAAATTAATAACAGTCATTTCAATAAATATGATATTCTAAGAAATCAGTTCAGTCTATTTATTACTTTGATAATGTATTATTTAGCTTAGTAGTACGGTCAAAAAGCTGCTATAAAATTTAAATATCCCATTTTCTGTTTAAAAAACATTAATTTGCTTCAAAATGTTTCTCAAATAAATTTCTCCTGTTTCTGATGAGCATTTAATACATTTAAAAACAATGCAGCTACAATTGTTGATCAATTTTCTGATTTGCTTGGCAATTCAGTTGAATTTTTACAAAACCTCATTATAAATATTTTGTTCATTTAACAAGAAAATTGCCATACAGAAGATTGATAACAAAAGAATTCTCTAATATATAAAGCGATTCGTTTTAAAAAACATCTGCATGCATTATTTACCCAGTTTAACCTCAACGAAAAAAGAAAGAAAAAAAACCTTCGGGAGGCTTAAATTGATTTATTGTACATTTCAAAATAACAATTAAGATTAAGTTGCCTAATAAAGCTAAGAATGGTTCTGCAAAGAAGTTTCAAGGTAAATAATTGATCTCATGCATACCTTCAGAAAGGTTAAGCTTCTGAGGATTAAGGTATCATGTTTGATCGTATTGTAGCCTCTTCTCTCTTAAAGGAAGAAAAACAGAATACAACTTTTAAAGCTTTTAATTTCTAAGATGAATTTCCTAGTCTAGTTTTAATCTGCTTCATTCCTTTGCGACAGGAGGAATAATAACCCATAGTAACTGACTGATCTTAAGAGATTAGAAGTACATTTTCCTGATATTTTATTTATATTTTATTAAAATAACTTTATTTATTGAATAAAGGGTATATTACTTTTAATAATCCAGATTACTTTTTTTTGAAAAATTAATCAAGGTCTAGTAATTTTGATCCGCGACAAAATAGAGAGGACAATACTGATAGAATTACGACTCTATTCTCTAAACTCTTATTCCTGCATTAGCGTAAAGAGTGAGATTTAATAAGCATGAGCTGGTACGCAGGGAATTTCTCCGAGCTGAAACCGGTTGAAAAAGTGCAGGTGTATTGAAGGTCACGAAACAGAAAGTTTCAGGGTTAATTCATTCAATTGAGCTAAAAATAGAATAGGAGTAACCGAAAGTCCATCGCTAGCGGTCTCACAAGCCGCACGTCCCCAATTAAGGGTTAATCTGCATTTGACCCTAGTACATAACAGATCACCCATAAAATTGTGTTTCTAAACTTTCACAATTATGATTAAAGTTACTATATAGAAAAACCCCTCTTTAATTACTTTTCTATATAATTATTTAAAACATCTTAACAATTTAGAATGAATGGAAGAAGTTTTGACAGAGAACGCCGTTTGATAAGCAAATATATCTTTAAAATTCTTTTATAGAAATGTTACGATGAATTTTTGACAGTCTTTTTGGAATTATTCCAAATACTTCGTTTTTGCATGCATTAGTTTGCTCGACACGATATTTTACTGAGTCCTTATAAGTGCAAGTCAAATAACCGTATGCAAAAACTTGCAAAGCAGTTTCCCGAGTTATATTCAGAATTTCTGTCCTACCCTTCCGTTTTCTTATCTTTGTAAGTCTCGCTTGATCCTCTTAAAACTCTGAAGACAGATTTTGTTTTATAAAATATTCACAATCATAACATGTGCAGCTGAAAGCCGATTGCAAACATTATCCTGTTATCAGCTTGTGTTGATTCTTTGAAGATTACTAGGGTAAAGCTAATTTCTTTTACGCATATTATCGACAATTTTTTTTTCTCTTCTCAAAAGTTGGAATGGATACTTTCAAAAGTCAGAATGGATGATTTTCAGTTTGTAGCGTTGGCATGAAATGCTTATGTTAACATTTTACATCCAAAACGAAAGAAAAGTCATACTTGAAATAACCATAACGCTCTATTTTTATAAATGTATCATAATTTAAAATCCTTCTAATGATATTATTTTAATGTCTATTTATGCAGTAAACACATACTGTAAAA
Organism: Argiope trifasciata; assembly: GCA_026543055.1. NCBI lineage: Eukaryota > Metazoa > Arthropoda > Arachnida > Araneae > Araneidae > Argiope > Argiope trifasciata. The sequence continues at coordinate 248,007 of JAPMOQ010048006.1, read as the reverse complement.
TTAAATTTGTCATAAACCTTTGTAAGAGATTATGTTTCTTGGTAACGTGATAAACTGAGCTACACTGTAATATAACAATTTTTTTAAAAAAATTTTAATCAATAACAGTACAATTTTGGAAAGCGTGCCATCAACTAATAGCTTTATTTTAATATATGTCTTTTATCTTTATATTCGATGAATAAGAAAATTTTATTTTAGTCTTAAATGGTTCATCACAATCATAAATATAAACATTAGGAAATTAAAACTATTTTTTGAAATAATCTAAACTAAAATTAGCTCTGAATCAAACTAAAATTAAAAAGAAAAAAAAGTATTATTGTATTTGTTGAGCGCAAATGCAGCTACTACAAAAACACAGATGAATCTAGACGAATTAGTAATAAATGCCAAGTTAAACGTTGAACAATGGAATCAAAATTATATCAAATAAAACAAGAATCCAGCCTGGGAACTTTTTCAAAGGTTACCCCCAGGCTGGGATTCAAGGGATTTTTTTTCTGTGTGAAATCTGACTTTTAGTCCAACAATATCAATGCCAACCGTTTGTAATTTTCTTCCATTGTAAAATCGGTGTTCATAATTTCCATATTGTATTTAAAATTTTTATTATTGGTTTAAAAAACATTAATGAACACTGAATGTTAATTATTACATTAATAAAGTTAATGTTATTGTTCACGCAAACAGGATTCATTTTAAAATACATTCCAAATTTTGAATATGACCAATTGAAAAGAAATGCAGCATATAGTTTCGAATAGTTAAAGAAATAATATTTTAGATCTTAGGATATATCGAGGTTTGTTTGCAACGTTAGAATCATTTCTGATTAAGAATAAAAAGAAAAATAGTAGGTTCAGTTTGATGCTTTTTTTTTTTCTCATTTCCTCGACACAAATTTAAAAATACCCTTGTATCATCTCTGCTTATAATAAAGGAGAATATGTGTATATATGGGTAATAAATTTGGCATGTATATGCTTTAGAGATTCAGAATGCTTACTTCAAATCTGTTGGTTTGAAATTTGAATTGAAAATTTAATGAGGTAAAAATTAAGATTAATTTTATTGTTTTCCTACGATAACTACTAAAAAATTATTGGCTAGAAATTATATTAAGCGAAATAAAAACATCTTTATAATGATTTGAAATAAAGTGTCAGTGCTTTTTTTTTTTAAATTTTTACTACATTTTAAAGAATTTCTTCCTATAGATTTTCAATGGCACGTAGATATCGCGGGATTTAACGTCATAAAAAACGTTAATGCAAATAATAGGCAAAAGAAGGCATTTCAGTAATATGGCTTAATTTTAATATGGCTTTAATTTGAAACTTAAAAAGCTTTGCTAAAGAAATCTTGAATACCAAGCTATAATTGAATCATTGATTTAAAGTTATACATTAATACTATTACGGAGAAAAGAGTCGATAGCCAAACGTAGCTAGTTTTAAATAATTTTAAAAATTTTAAAAAAATCTGATCATTAGATTCCAATTCAAATCGTTGTAATAATTAGAATAATAACGAAAATTGATGTTTTTTCGATTGAGAGGTAATCTCCAAAAACTTCGCTGATGGGTAATAAAAAAGGCATAAATTTGTTTAAGAAAGCTGTACCAGAAGAATAATTCATGATGGATGACACAGAACGCATTCTAAAATTACAGTTCTGAAGGAGTATACTATCAAAAACTCTAAGCATTCAAAACTAAGACAGTAAAAGAAATAGTCGATTAATATGGCTTATTTTATAATGACAGAGAAAACAAACAAATGTTAGGGAAGAGGAAGACAGAAGATGACGAAGGAAAATTCTTCTCTTATAACAATGAGGTTTTATTCTTTTTAAATGAGTGTGCAAATCCAAATATAAGTTAATCTCTGTTTTTAAATCATCCAACGTCTTCACACTCAAGACGTTGTGTCTTATCTATTTTTCTTCTTCGTATCAAGAATGACAATTAAACTAAGTCGCAATTCTGTATACACCATTGCCCCAACTAAAACAATGAGTCTGTGATTGAAACTCTCTGGCAAACTGGACTGAACCAAACTCTGACAACAATCCTGTAAATCTATTTGGGATACCAGTTATTTAATCTATTTGATTAGAATCCTAAGTTTAATTGTTCTATAAAAATGTGAATATAGCTTCAAGTTTAATTCCTGTGGATTCAATTCAAATAGGTAGTTTTTGCTTTACCACCATGTTTTTCTATGAGTACGATTATTGCTGTCTCACTTTTCCTTGTATAAAAAGGTATCATATTTAACTTTTAATCTATTATTCTTGTGATAAAATTTGTATAACATTATTATTTTTGCTATATTTCTCTGCTTCTATTATTTTAAAGACTTCATGTTTGTAACTGATTAACAGTAACAGTTCTTGAGAAGTTTCTTTTTTCTTTTCTTTTAGATGCTCCTCCATCTATTGATCGTGCATGGCCCCCTTTTAATCCGGGAAAGAGAATTATCCTGGTTGGTTGAGCGGACATCCACTGTGGGACTTGAAAGAACATCCTCCCATTGCGCCAACTTGTCCTTAGCTCAAAAGAGGTAGCTGGTTCCCTGCGGTAACCCCTTGTGTATCAGCCGTTTGGAAAGCTAGAATTCGGTTATCTGCTCCAGAGATCAAACGACTAGATTATCTCCGGAATATTAAGTACTTGGATTTAGTTTCCCCACTTAATTACTATTGTTTCAGTTAAACAGCTCTTATTCTCGTGAACTATTAAAATTTAGAATATTAACAAATAGCTTCTTTACCACAAATTAATGTTTTTAATTTATTATTTTTATTTTTAAACTGCATGATAGATATAAATGAAAAGCTTAAGATCAAATTTCATTATGTTCTTTAATATAACATATTTATTGAAATCTTTGGAAATAAACTGTAAACCGGAACGCTGATTAAGCTTTTAACATGAAATAAATAATAATGCGAGAAAATTTATTTTAATTCATTTATGAGTTCGAAACTATATATTTCCTTTTTCCATTCTTAGATCATCTGAATCTATTTATTTCAGGAACTTTTCGAAAAAATTGTCAAAGATAAATGCTAATCAGTGATTTTTTTTTTGTAAGTTTACTATAATAGTAATGGTATATGTTTGATACACACGCAATTTTAAAATCTGTTGATTTGTCTCGATATCGAGAACTTTTTTGGTATTCTGGCTGTTTAAATATTGTAGATATAAATTTATCATGCTTAGTTGACATTAGGAGGTATAAATATTGTAATGTGATGAAATTCCGGAGCTAAAAACCATGAAAAAATATGGAGTTATTTATTCCAAATAATAAATTTTAGATAAGCAATCAAATTACATTTAAGTGATTAAAAGATAATTCTTTAAAAAATAATCAAAGGGGAATTTATAAAAAGATTAAAAGAATAAAGAGTAAGTTTCCTACACATTCGAAGGACAAAAGTAATAGAACAGGGAACAATGGCGAGCACTCTAAACAGGTATTTTTTCTAAAACTATGTTTTCATTTGTTTCATATTGTTGTATACTACAGTAAATGTCTATAAATTGTTCATTAATTGTCCGTAAAAAAATAGGATTTTTCTTTTCAGATTAAATTTTTACCAAAATTTTAACATTATATCTTCGCAACACTATATTCCATAACAACTTTTGTTCATATTCATATTTATTTGATATCTGTAATAGATATTTGAATTTGTTCGAATGTATCTGAATATCTTGAATGTCATAACGAGTTATCCTTTTTATCCTTATTGTTTAAACAATAAAAAGTTATTTCTTGAATTTTATTAATAATCTTGTTTAGAAGGAAAAAACAAATGATGTGAAGAAAATATGTATCAATCATATTTTTACAACTATTATTTTCTGTGAGCCAATTTTTCTTAATACTTATTTTTACTGAGCAAAATAAATAAATAAATATATAGAATGAAAAATAGAACAAATTAGTTTTGATTTTAAGAAAACAATTACAACAAAAGAAAAACTATCTGTTCAAATAGCTGCTTTGCCTTCTCCTTAATATTACTTCCCTTTACTATTTTTAGATGAATTAATGCAAACCCAAATTAGGAAAATTGAATAATTTATTTCATTTCAAATGATTGATAAAAATATTTTCGTATCCAGACATTTATGTACATTTGTGTCAGCTAAATGCAAGAAAGAAACAACTATTGGGAATCGAAATTAATTTAGTTTGAAATTTAAAATAAGAAAACTAATGTGTTCTTAAACTGATTTTTCCCAGATTACTTCTCTATGGCATCCAATAGTATTGAAAGAATCTGAAATAAAAATCCTTTACATGAAGATCATCGAAGCCCTGATGAAAAAGTAACTACACGGACAGATATTCTAAAATATTTAATTATTTCTAAAATTGAGAATTCACAATGAAATCCAAAGTAAGATATTGTTTAAAAGAAATATTTATTTTTAACACTGTAATTGACAATGAAAAATAGGCTCAATGGATAAAGAATGACATTTTGATTAATTAAATTATCGTCGATTTCACTGTATTAACGAATTTCTTTATTTTAAATGCTGTCAGAGTAAAGCATTTGGTAATATTTTTTTCTTAATCATTGTTCGATAGTTGAAAGGATTTCTGCAGCGTAAAAGCCATTATTGACAAAGCAATCCCATTGACTCACAAAATAAAATTTGTAGAAACTTAAGATTTTTTATGGATTTGAGGATGCGCTTTGAAAATAAATACCAAGAATATTTATAACTTGCTCTCAAAAACATTTTAATGACATGTAATTTCTGCATTTCACTTTTAATTTTAGCGTAAAAGATATCATTACATAAAAATTTAAATCCTCCTGAAAAAATAAAACTCACTTTAAATAATAATTTAATGATATGCGTTAGCTTTTGCGATTATCCCTACTGAAATTGATTATAAAATAATTGAAATAAATTTCTTGCATTAAACCCTCATTGAAATAATACAGATAAATTTACTAAAGTCTGTATGTTCTGACGAATAAAAAATTATGCCAAACCATGGGAAGTGAAACTCGAATTATGCTTTGATACATTTTTCAAGTTAGAAAAAATTTTAAAAATCAGTATTTTCGGCATGGATATTTTTAGAATTCAGTCTGTAAATTTACAAAAGCTTGAAATGTAAATCTAATCAATGAAGTTATATTTTTTAGTAACAACCTTTCCCCTTAAGATAAGAAAAGATACGAGTTCTTCATTCATTTTTATGCATATTAATAAATATACTTAAAAAGTATTTTAATATTTTAAAACTAATAGTGAAAAAGTGTTTATTAGCTATTTTATAGTCCATAGGATTGACAATTCATTGGAAATAAATTTGATAAATTGCCACTTTAAGAGGAAAAAATTTAGATGGAACAATCTAAAAGATAATTTTCACATTCCTACGATACAGCCTTGAATATAACACATAACTAAATATATTCCATGGAAAAATACAAATTTAAACTTGATTTCCCCTGATATTCGCACAAATAAATAGGCATTAAATCTGCTATCAATGGCTTAAAACAGAAATAAAAAAATGTCTATCCTCAAGTCGACTAAAAGCCCATGTTTACGTCCAGTTGAGTCGGATGGGGAAAGAAGAAAAAGTCTGCTTTGTCTCTTGTTTCCCGTTCCAGCAATTAGACAAGATTAGCTACAGGACCTTCCTAATCTTGAACTTCGTTGTATCGAAGTCCATCCGTCAATCGATCGGAAATTCATTATATTGAGAGTGTAGTGCTTAGAGAAGGAGAATCTCTGTGTCAGAGCTTCCTTTTCGTTGTTTTAGGAGAAGGGGGAAGCAGATGGGAGCGTGTACATTGGTTCCAGAGTTGCCTCGGGACTGATCAGGAACGCCCGCCAATTTAATGACCCCCCATCAAGAAGATTTTTAAAGAAACTCTTGAACATACTCAGTGAAGATGACACACATTTTCCTCTCTCTAACAAATTTTCTTTTCATGCTGACTGGCAGTCGTGAATACCAAATGGATATAGTTGCATAGGCTGTTTATAAGGCATGAATAAAAAAATCATCAAAGTAAGTGAGCCAATATTTCACGTGAAAGGTCAGACAACATTTAAAATCTTTGATATATATAAAACTCTATTAATTTATGTAAGATATAAATTTCTGTATAGGGCGTAAATATATAGATATTTTCTTTTCAATGCATTATGCTTAAGTGGATCACTCCGATGGGAGATGATGGAACGCTGCACCATGTTCTTTACGGGCAACAAGTTTTACGTTATCCATCTCATGGGTATCCCTCTTATGTTGCATAATTTAAAACCAAAATAAGGCTATTTTAATTTTAAAATTTTAAAATGAAATTAGTCCTTTAATTACCTTATTCTAAAAGTTTGTACAAAAGAACATGCTTTAGATACTTCATAGTCCACAACAAAAGTATTAAAATGGTTAAATGTATATTTAATTAAGATGACAAAGTTATCTTCAAACAGATAATATGAATTAATGATCAATGTATTAAATTTTAAAAAACTGCAAATTTGAAAATTAATGGTTAAACAGGTAACAAATGGATGTCATGACAAAGAAGATGATGTCAAAGATTGCAGCAAACGAATTATTCTTAAAAATAACTAAAGTTTTTGATAATACATAATTTTTTTATATTAAAGAGATACAGGATTTTTTTTAAATTTCTACTTATAAAAGTTAATAAAAATAACAGTATAAACAGCTATGATGCTAATTTTACATAATATTTTATTTTATATAGCAGGATATGTAATTGTCTATTTGCGTTTCAATAATGTTTATTGGATAAGACTTATGTTTTCAAAATGATTATCAGTAAAATTGATACATAAACCTTTTTTTAAAAAATAAATACAATGGTAAGCCAAAGATTTCAACATTATATAATTTCTGACCCAAATTATTTGAATACTACTCTACCATGTGTGATAAATCAATAAATTTTAGGAATATTTAACTACGAATTGAACAAATACTTGGTCAGTCCTTTTCAGCATGCTAACTGCAATTCACTCATATTCACTTAGTCTGTTTTTTTCCCGGGATGAGTTCTAAGCTTTCCTTATTATCATATAAATTTATTTTAAAGCTGTTAAAGAAACAAAAATAATTTTATTCTTAATTCATTTATGAAAAAAGGAAACCAGCTACATTTTGAACAATGATTTTATTCGCCTTCACTCATTATGAAGAGTATCGAATAAAAAAGGGCGTTTTGATATTGCTTTTTTCATCGTAAAGTTAAAAAATAATCCTTATTTTAATATCCAAATATGCTATCTTGTAATAAGAATTTTCTATACAATCGCTTGTTTTTCCTGCTTAAAGGCGAATTGTAAATAACTTTAAAAATTAAATAGCATTATTAATTAGCCGATTATTGTTTAAACATTTTAGACAATATTATAAAAGACCCGTTTTATTTATTAGAAAAGGCTTCTTTATTCAAGTATGCTAGGAGATTTAGAAAAAAACTATAAAATATCTTATTCTTTAATCACATTTCCCTTTTGTATTTTAAATATCTCATTGAGACATATGCCTCGGGCAGAAATTCATTCTGAATGTACTCATTACAGCTTACATTTATAGGAAGCTTGGAAGAATAAATGCACCCAGTTACATAAAAGCATGAATCATAATACACAAATGAATACCAAATGTATCAATGAACTTTTAATGTTTTTTTTTTTTTTACTTTCAATATTTCATAGGTCTGTCAATGGAAGATTTGAGAATTTTAAGCATGTTATTGTCTTTCTTTTTTTTGAATACTTAAATAATTATAACTTGATAGTTGATGAAATTGGTAAAAATACGTATTAGTTTCAAAAAATTACAAATTTCGAAATATAACAAGATAGCATCTATTACATAATAATTATTAAATTTCAGACAAAAATTTAAACAATTACTAATTCCTCCATGTATCCAATCATCTTAAAATGTAGATTATATACTGTCAACCAAAGCTCATTAAAGCACCCTGAAGCGTTTGTATTACCATATGGATAAATGAAAATATTCTAGCTAAAGCATTACATTTGCCCAAAAGCATTAAATTAGGGTTTAAAAATCTACTTGGGGTTCAAAGAAGAATCGTTCCTAAAAAGTGCTCAAAAATAAAATAAAGCGTTTAAAATATAGCTGAAAAAATTTAAGGGCAATCGTCAAAATGATAAAATCTAGCATTTATTTTTCTTAGAGTAATTTTTGTAATTACTTAAAAGTCTTTGATAACATCCAAGTTAAAGCAAAGATACGAATAGGAAACATTGAAGTTTTAATCTGCGATCGATCTTATTTTATGTGAAACACAGTTGCAGGAATTCATCAAAATTTCATGGGATCATAAATTAAATCACACTATTGCAGAATTCTTGATGAAACGGAATAAGCATACTTTATAATATCTTTATATTATTGTTGTTAAATATTTTTTTTTAAATTTTTGTAGAGTATTATTTTCTCTTAAACATACTATCAGAATAGAAATAAATTTTAAAGATTGATTGCGAATAGTATATAGCAGTGGTTTCAGCAGATTGCTTCTTTTACAGTAAACAATATCCTAATAATGTTATCTTATAATGCATAAATTATTGTCAAGTGAGATGAAGAAAATGATGGTTGTGCTACAGATTATGAAAATAAATACTTTTCTAATGGTTTTTCTTTTGTAAATTACAGTTGAAATGTCCAACGTTGCAACTTTGCTTGGATTTTATTGATCGAAATATTCAATAATAACAAGAAAATCATTAGTAACCAAGGACATTTATACAAAACGCTGTATTGTAAAAATATTTTAGCGTTCACTTATTACCCTATCGCCAAGTGAAAAGAAACAAATCCGTGCCCATGTAAGTTCCCATATTCTTTGTCCACATGTCCGCTAGAAATAAACAGGTTAAAACAAGCTGGAAATGTTTAAAAAATATATCTCTAGAGCGAGTTATTTTGGAGATATTTACAAACAGGCTTCATATTAGATTTCAATATGAAAAAATAAATAATATTTTTTTGCTTTAAAGCAAGAGAAAAATTTAAGCAAATTTCAGAACAATTTTCTCATGCTTCAAAAATAATTAGGTGGCTATGAATTCTTTTGTAACGTTAAAAAATTGAAGTTGAAATATTTAAAATCTCCATTGTGAATGATAAATAATAATATTTTCATAATGAATAAGTAGAGCTATTGTGTAAGTTTTGATTCTTGTGCTTATTTGATTCTTTTTGTGTGTGTGATCTTAGAGAATATACATTTGATCCTGATTAGTAATTAGTCTTGTAACTTCATTGGTAACTAAACAGCTCATTACAAAAAGCCACGGATTATAGCTAGAGGGATAATTCATAATAAATACTATAACATTAACTACAACTGACTATCCTAAACAGTTGCAGCAATGATATCGAGTCTGATAAATTTAGTAAAAATCAATCTAGCAATCAATAAGCTGTTAACCGCATAAATGTTTTACCCATTTACCATACTTTCATCGATTTATCGAATTTTGATAGTTGTAAGCAAAGCATAAGCCATTTACAACTGTTATAATTCAATATTAAAATTACTTCCAATACATAGATAAGTCAAGTATTTGATGGATTTTCATTTGAATCAAAATAAGAAAATATTTCCCGAATAGAAGGTTATTAGATAATGAAAGAAAAAAAACAGTTAACGGGTTAATGAGAACGTTTAATGAACTTGTCTGTATTTAACATAATACTTATAAACAGCCGCAACACCAATTGGATTGTTGAATGAACACAAAAGATCTCCCCAAAACTATATTTTAGCTGAAGAAACAACTGCATTTATATAATTTGTAAGAATTATTTATATTTCGATTTTTATCAATATTCTAAGTAATAATCTGAAAGAAAATTCAACTTAAATCATCAATTATTCTTATAATGACAACTAATTATTTTTGTCAGAGTATTAATTATTATAATTTTATTAAAAATTCAATTAATAATTGTTTCTTCTCTGTCAATAAAAAAGCTTAAGAATTAATTGAAATTAATTCATTATTAAAATTATCTATGTAAACTTCGAATTTCGATTGGAAAAAAAAGCAGTCGTTTAATTAATACTCATTCCTTCCGTTAAAGGATGGATGCATTACCCACCTTAATTTCTACCTATCAGTGAAAGAGAAGAAATATTTTTTTCTTGTTCCCTAGAGATAATGGATATTGGATCTTCACCTTTTTGATTTTTCTGTGTCTTTAAATACCCAGTCCCGAAGTGAAGTTTCAATTACAGTTGTTTGGCAACTTAGACAGTTACTTAAGCAGGTACGAATCCCGTCTTCTAGATTTAGGTGTTCTTCTGCTATTTTCATTGGCACAATGCTCCTTGGAGATTCCAGTGTGACACGCACTTTATTCAGCCTCCGTAATCCTTGTCTGATAATCCTTTTTGGGAATAGTGTTGGATTACCCACGTTTCCGTCTGACTTAGGATTAGGTGCTCCCGAGAAATTGTAGGGGTTACAGTTCCAGTAAATTGACCCGACTTATAATGAAAATCGGAAGGACTCATCAGCAATAGATTTCACTTAAGCTCATCCCCTTTTCTTCTTTTCTAGTACAATAGATATGAACGACGGATATGACATTTATTCCGTCTTTCCACTCCCTTTTAGGTGAAAGGATATGTTTTGTTCCAGGATTCCAGAGATCGAACTAAATAATCTAAATCTAAGTAAAAAGAGTTTCAGGGCACTAACATATTACATTCAATAATCAGTCAATGACTTTGAATTTTTCTTATATATATATATATATATATATACCTAAATTATCTTATTAACAACTATTTTGCTTATTATTATTATCTAATTAGATGACAGCTTCCTCTTCAGATTAGATGACACTTCCGTTTCAGACTATTCGATTGATTTTATAGAATATTTGATTGAATAAAATTTACTAAGAATCCATAGAATATTTGAGTTATTTGAGAATTATGTGCATCGAATGATATCATGTTTAAATGATTTAATTTTAGTTTACAGGCTTAAAATGTGAAATAGAAGATCTGAATAGCACGTAAGCACTATGGCTAAGGGTTTCATTTGATTTCTTTTGTTATTTACTTACACTGCAAAACTTTTGAATTTTAAATTTAACCTGTATTTTATAAATAATTAACATCGTGTGAAAAAAAGATATTAAATTCAATTTTTGATTTAATTCTTGAGCTACACTATACAATAAAAAATTAGTGATTTCTAAATAAAATCAAGAGTATTTGAACATTAATTCCATTTTCCATAGATAAAAAGACTCTCTGATAAAAGTATTAAGAACATATATCCTTTTACGTTTTGTGAAAAAGAAACTACATGATCATTTTACTTTTATTTTCATAAACACGTTTAAAATTACTTGTTTGATTTTGTTTAAACAGACAATTGTTGTGTTAATAGGATTTCATTTTGATATTTTTTTAAGAAAAGATATTATCTACGAGAAGAGTTACGCACAGAAAAAAGCGATGTTGCAGTTATATAAATATATCATTTTTGATTTTGATATTTTAATTCATACAAGCATAAAATTAAATGCTCGTGGAAAAAGTTTAATCAGTATAAAAATTCCATTTGCATTTCATTTCACATCTATATTATTTATCTGATTCATTTTATATAAAACTTATTAAATCTTATTGATATTTAGGAATGAAATTCAGTTATGTGAGTATAATTTTTCAAAAACTTGTTGAAATGAGGCTTATTACGAATTTTAATTCTTAAAATTTGTTTTTTGAAATAATTGTTCTAAAACTATTCAATGAGTTTTGAATAAGTTCAATATAAAGACAATGTATTTAATTATTAACACGTCTCTGTCCTTAGTATTATCAACATTTTTGTTTAAGTTTCTTATAAGGCAATTTTTCATTCTTTTCGAAATTCTGATATAAAATTAAGAAAATGTGTATTATATAACCGCTGGAAGAAATAAAGGGCTTCAGGCTGCCATTTGATAAATGACCCGAATATCTTAAAAAACACTATGAAAAAAAACCCCCGAAAAACGTTATTGCATTCAATAAGCAACTATTACAGAGAATTAATAAAATTAATATTCATTAGGTTGTTGATGATTTATCAAAATATACCAGAATACTATGTATTTCCTAAATAATAAAGGTTATTTTTTAAATTGAGGAACTGAAAGGTTATTTTTTAAACTGATTCCCAGCGTCCAGAAGAAAAAAAAATCAGGAACGTCTAATAGAGCAATTCTGAAACGTTAAAGTTTCTTATCTCTCAGAGATAGATTTTTCTCTTACATATTGTATTACTACTGCTAATTTATCCAAAATATTTAAGTGAATCGAGCATTAATACTGTAATCGGAAGTATCAATGATATCCTTTCTTACCCAGAAAAACAGTTTACGAAACCTTCCACATAACGCGTGCTTTATCTTTTTTATTGACAGTGTCTGTAGTTTTTATTTATTTAAAATGCTTTTTTTCACGCGTCGACTTTTTTTTTTTTTCGTCCCAGCATCACGCAAACCAATTTCAAGCAAATCCTTTGCTTTCACGGGTTTCTCCTGGTTTGACGTTTCTTCGATACAAACCATCTCCTCGCGTTTCTTTTTGTTTAGGAATGAGAAAGCTTGGAGAGCCCTCTTTTCTCTTATTCAGGTCTCTGAAAAGCACGCTAACATTCTCCCATTTTTCTGTCAATAACGTCCGGAGAAATTTTTCCCCAAAGCTTTGACAGTCCCGAAGAACGACATTAGCTCGACAGCTTCCAAAATGGAAACCAGTCAGGCAAGTTGAATTCCTTCCCACTGTAAACAAAGAGTTTGAGGGAACCCTATTTTAAATAGCGCGAGAAAAAAGGAGATTGAGATATCTTTTACTTTGAATGAGATATATAGATACATTTCACTCTATTTTTTCTTTAATCCTATCAGGTATGCCAGAGAATCGAAACGAAAAAAGAAAGAAAAGCATTTTCTGAAATTCATAGATAATCTAGTCACACACAAATGGCGCATAATATTAATAAAGTGTTTTGAAATAGTGCTTGTATTGTATTACATAATTTTACTAACAACTATATTATATTATTTCATTAACATTCCGATAAATCTTTTTTTTCTTCAAAATTTTGACAGTTTTAAGGAGCAGACTTTTTTTTTAGTGTGTGCGAAAGTCCAGCGTCCAAAACCGAAAATTGATTGAATTCTTTCCCTATCCAAGCTCAGAGTTTTGAAAGAGGGAGAAATCTTATGGCTTCAGGTTTTGTAAAATCAGAATTAATAAATGGTTTTATTTAAGTTTAGAATACATCATCCAAAAATTAACACCTGGGGAAATCGTTTTCCGAATTTCGACATTCCTACCAAGCATAAAGTTTTGTGACAGTCCAACTTCCAACTTTTGGGTAACTGTAGTATTGAAATGCAAATCTTAGAAGGAAAGAAAAGCTTTTATTGAAACTCTTGGAATAATAGTATCATACAAATATGCTATTTTATTTATTCTTATAATAAGTGTGACATTTATCCTATAAATTGTCTATATTTTATTTATTGTAGAATATTTTTGGGATAAAAGGATAAATAAAGTAGTTTGAACTGTTTTTGGTATTATTTTACTTTGGCAGTAGAATTTAATTGACTCCAATAGAAAATGATCGTTATAATGTTACCATATAAAAGTATAATTGTCATATCTCCATAAATGTTTCGGTAGTATATTTTTTCATATTTGTATAAAATAAAAAGCTCTCTCAATAATGAAAAATTTAAATTTGAAAATTGAATTAAATATACCAAACTGTTATGTATATTAAATAGGATTTCACCCTAGTTAGTAATTTTTTTAATTTGTTGCTTGCTTAGAATTGAACAAAAATTCTTTCTGTAACCTAGGTGCCAGAGATACCTTTCGCTAAAAACAGTGTATAATATCAAATGTATATAAATACTTAGCTTGTAAATAAACATCTGAAGCAATACTATTTTAATAATACCATAATACCATTTGTAAGAGTAAAATCATTCAATGAAGATTAAAATTCAATGTTTTAAAAAGCATTTTTTATAACAGATTTAGAAATGAAATGATTTTTTTGGGTATGAAACTTTCATAAAACAACCAAAGTGAGTGATTCATAAAAAGTAAAAACTACATGGCAATCTAAAAATTTGTTTCAAAGTAACTCATTATTCTACTTGAATCCAAAGCATTTTGACAAACATTTGTTTAGGAAATAAAGCATGGTATTAAAGGAGACAGTTACATCCCAAAGTATTACAACCCTGAATCCATAAAAAATAGTTCCAAGGCAAGTATAAGGTTCTGGACAAAGGGTTTAGCATCTTAACTTGTATTCTTTTCACGCAATGCAATGCCTGCAAACGCACCTGCGTTCTGCAAGCCAATAATTTGACAGTCCACATGGGATCGCTCGTTCAATTAAATGCTTCAATGCTCTTTCTAGAGATTAGTAGACGTTGCATAAATAACTATTTCCGATTGATTAACTCTTATTTTTTAAGCAAAGAATTTGATACATTATCAGAAAAATTTGAAACTTTATCGAACATACATGAAATAGTATGACTTGAATTATAATCCATTGGGACTTTTTTAAACGTCTGAGCATAATTAAACGTAATTCAATTCTATTGCATACGATTTCTTTCTTCCCTTTAAAGGTGGCAAAAATATTGAATTATTGTGCCTTTTTTACGTTGTTATTCACGTATCATACATTATCTATATGATTTTATTTTACTTCTTAGATGAACAAAACAGGATAATTTTCATTAAAATTTTTTCATTCTTAATTTCAAAAAGAATAATGATTGTTCCCGAATTTCAAATAACCATTACTTAACAATTCAGTTAAAAAAAAACTGTGTTAAGAAAGATAAAGCTGTTAATTATGTATTAGTTTTCAAATAAATTATCCAAATAGCATTTAAAATGATAAAAAGAGTTTCAAAGTTCTTTTCTTAATGCGCATTGAGATCCGGCATTGTTCCGTCTTTTTAAAGACAAGGAAGATTATTAGATTGAAGCATTAATACAATAAAAAGAATCAATCTTTCTAATTTTTTGGGATTCATGTTCTTTATTTAACTATTAAGAAAAAATAACAAACTTTCACGATTCCTTTTAATGCATAATAACTTTAAAAAACATATTTAATCTTATGGGGCATAAATTGCTATTTAGTAAAACATTTTATTATCTTCTGTGAAAAAAGCTTCTTAAAAATCTCAAGGAAAAAAGTTTTTAAAAATTTCCCTATTTCTATATTTTTCTAACAAGATATTCGAATAGTTGTGGAGTATTTATCAATATGAGCGGGAATATAAAAATATAACTGGATGAATTTTTAACCTTAGAGTCAGATCCTAAAATTTATACTTTCATGAAGAAATTTCATGAATTATTTGGTAAATCTAAGTTCTTCAACATAGTAGTAAAAAGGTATGGGGTGACATACCAGATGGAAGAAAACATACTTCTTTTAATGAAATGCATTCCGTTTATATTAAATAAAATGTTTTAGTGTTTGAGGATGAATCATTTCCATTTATCTGAAAGAAATCAATAATTTAGGTGGGGAAAATGTAAAGATACCCTAAAAATTATATAATATGAGTATTTTCCACAGACACATGATGAATAGTATTAACTGTATTTCAAATCCGTGCTTTTTAATTTTTTAAATGCATTACGAAACCCCCCCTTTAAATAAAACATTTTCATTAGCTGCGAAGCGATTGATTTTCTTAAAAAATTGTTTTTAAATCTGATAATTAAATAATAATCACATAGCCTTCTTTCAATCAAGAATTATGGTGATGAGTGAAGTGCCATCAGTCGCTATTTCATTGCTTCAACTTTGTCAATAATCACGTTTTCACGTAATCAGTCTTCCATCGTTACAATCTTTCAAACTCCTTATTCACACGAAATAACATTATACAGGAAACTTTACTATGCCGTTTACATATTTTAAAGATAAATCAGGACATGAAATATAAGTTACTTTTACAATTGAGATAATGTAGTAAATTCAAAATATGGTTGCTGTATGGAAATTGTCAGTGGGTTAAGTAAAATGAAATGATTCACTATGCATAGTACACAACATAAGTCTACCGGATTCAAAAAGTATAATAACAAGGCAAACAGTCGACGAATTAATGATTTAATGATTAATGCTATGTCTATGAATTAATGATTTAATGCTATGTCTTGTTTACTTTTATACCTGATTAAAAGTGATAATTTTGATGTTATTATTTGTAACATCAAAACTGATCTAAAAATGCACATTTCACATTAATCGGCATAAAAGTAGTGTTGCATTTTAACTTACTTTTAACAATCTTTTATATGAAAAACTTGCTTGCAGCTGTTTCTGTATCTATCCTTAAAGTATGTAGCGATCCTAAAGGCTTAATAACATATGTGGCCATCTTCGGTTAAAATAATTCGCTGCAACCAACAGAAATTTAAGTAGAAATTACAATACTCTGAAGCCTGAATGAAAATAACTACATATATTAAAGTAACTGAAGAGAAAAAAATACATTTTTTTGTATTAAAGCTTTACTATCTTGCCAATGATTTAAAAACTTTATTCTGAAAGTAAGTTCTTGTCAATTTGATAACACATATAACTAGTTTTAACAATTTCGCTTTAAATTTGTTTTTAAATTCTATACTCCATATTTGTTAAATAAAAAATGTAGAAATATACCTAATATTTCGATTAATATAATAAAATTTATTTAAGTTTTTGAGAGCTGTTTAACATTTTTAGAATTATTTATTTAACTGATGTAAAAATGCACATTTTACTTAAAAAGGCATAAAAATATTGTTGAAATAAACAAATTTAATTTATACAATGCAAAGCATTTTAATCTAAATTATATGTGCATCACAATATTTAGCACTCTGTACTTTATTGACGTGTATCTCAATCAAATATTATTCTAAATATTTTATGCCTTTTATTCAGACAATTTCATTGGTAATTTTATTTAAATTATATATATATATATATATATATATATATATATATATATATATATATAATGACTTTTAAATCTTAAAAGATATAAAATTTTGCGATGGGCCGTTATCAAATAAACATTTTAATTAAATTTTCATAGAGTGTAAAAGACAATTATTAAACACAGTTTCAATCGAAGTATTTTGAAAAGAATCTGGTTTGATATAGGGAAGTATGTAAGTTTTCAAATTTTTTTTAATCTTCATATGCGATATTTGAGCAGAAAAAAATTATCGTAACTACCCCGACTGTGTTGGCTATTTTTTTTTTCTGATAAATTTTTATATTATACATTTTTCTGGCGATACTGGATCCAAATAAGCACTTGTCATAATTTGTCAGTGATAGAGCATCAAAAAATTACAGTATACATTTAGTGATCTGGAATTGATGTATTTATTTTTTCATTAGGTATAACTTTTATGCTTTAAAACAAAAAAAAAAATGAATAAACGATTAGCCCTATTCCTGTATACATGGTAAATAATTACAACAATAATGTGAAATAAAGATATGACAATACTTGAATAGGACAGGCATTTACATAGATGCAAAGAAAAAAGCTCTAATTTTGAGGAAAGTGTGTGAAAATACATGTTAATAATATGTTAAAATGCCAAATGATCTGAAATAAAAATAATCTTTAAATACTGACTATTTGAAAATAAAGTATTCATTTTTTTTTCTTTCAGAATAATTAACGATATCCATTTCAAATTTGAAGATCGACCTATACAAGTCTTCAACATTTTCGAGCATCATTTAAGTGAAATAAAAATAATAAGCATTAACAAAAGATAGTAAAACCATTTTTCTTATTTTCAGTTGCAAATGGGCTTCAAGCCCAAGCAGATATTTTCAAGTTTGAAAAAAAAATTATCAACACTAAATTTAATTCCTTAACACATCATTTTTCAATAAACTAACTTCAGGATTATTAAATAAATTTTTAAAAATGATAAAACAGAATTAAGTACTTCTAACATAGAGTTTTGAAGAAAACATTTTTTTATGTACATGCAAAAATGTTCTTGTGTCTCTTTTCAAATAATAATCTGTAAACAAATCATCCATGCTAAAAATTAGTCATATATAAATCGGCAGTCGTGATTTATTATCAGGCTAAACAAGCGTAGACTTTTTAACAAGTAAATGATGTGCATTACAAAGGGAAAAAAAGAGAAGCAAGCAGCACATTTTGCCTCAAATTTCGAACTGATAGTAAAAAATGAACATTATTTTGGTACACAAGAAACAAACTTAATTATCGGCGATTCCAAGGTCAGTCAAAAACGCCATAAATAAAATTTTATTTACCGAAATAACAAATTATGCTTCAATTGCAATGCTTTGATAACTGCTGAAATACGCGCATTGCTTTTTCTCCCTTAATAACCTCTTGCAAGAATCATATGTAAAATATTTTACGGATCTTTGCTTGTAGCGAAAGTTGATAAGCATACCCTTCTTCATAACAAAACAAAAAGCAATCATTGAATGACTATCGCAAAGTCATTTGTTAGATTTGCAATATACCAAATTCAAGATATTTGATAAATTATTCTCGTCGATCTTGCATAAACTATCTAGTAACATTGCATGTCAAACGAACTCAACTTCCAAAAGCTTAATGCTTCTTTCTTTAGTTTTGTTGTGCGCGTTGCTGGGCAACGGCCATAAGATGGACTTATCTGCGTGTGAAGTTGCAATATGCCTTAAGATTCAACCCAAAAGGCTCTCTACTTCGACTAAGTTAGTGAGACGCGCGATTTTAACTGTTTTCTGGGTATTTGCTTCGTTGAGAATTCGAGAACAATCTTCGTCACGCGAACTGTATTTGTATCTTTTCCCATTCTTAATTTGCAATAAAAGGCCTCGAGCTGATAGAGCGAAGGGTAGCAAGCGATTATTTTTACAAATATAAAGGTCCATAAAAGATCACAAATGCCCTCCTATTTTCCTTCCTTTTTTCCGTTTAATTGTAACAGTAGTTATTTGTGGAATGAATAAAAGTAACGAACTCCTTTTATATTAAAACAGATAATCAGAGATTCAGAAGGTGTCCCTGCACTCTATTTTTGATCATTTTGTTCTTCAGCACAGAAAAAGAAGGAAAAAAGGAAAATCTCCACTTATGTTTGTTTCTTTTTTTTAAAAAACTTAGTAAAACCTTTTGAGGTTTAAATAGCGGATATGTAAATAAAAGTTTCTTCGTTAATCTTCATATTGCAACATAGGTATGAAAGGCAGTTTACCTGCACAGGTATTAATACTTAATATAATTCCACAACAAATGCCGTACAATTAAACTATAAAGATATATTAAAGGAAATATTTTTCAAAAATTTTTTTAACTTATTTTACTATTTGTTGCAAATTAATTTTGAGACTATGTGCAATTATTTCATAGATTTCGTAGAAAGTGCAACAAAAAATGTAGACTCTATTTCAATCAAATCGAAGCATGTGTTTACTTGTATGAATTATTGTCTCGCTTTCGACTTTTACTTTAAACAGTAAAAATATATTTATCTTTTTACGCTTAAGGCTTATTTTCAAAGAGGTGATTCATTATAGTTATAGAAAAAAATTTTGGTTATTACTTAGATGCATTCTCTTTCTACGACAGTTCTTATCTCCTTAAGATTTGCAGGTTTAGTGTCATATATTTTATTCTTGAGAAATCTCTTAAAATTTCCTCAAATAAGTCTAGTTATTAGACTCATTTGATGTTGCTTTATTAATTACTTTTCCATCTCCAGTTCAGCTGAAAATAAATGTATTTTTTCAAAATTTACTCCTTATTTACTAAGTGTTTAAGTTTAAATCTATAGTCATAAAAATGTAAAAAAAATCAATGAAATAATTTAAAATAATTTTTTTAAAAATGTATTAAATATTAAGCATAATAGTAAAAAACATATGGCAATAAAAATATAATATCTTCTAAATTGTACATTTTTATGCTTTTATTTAGATATTTGTATAGCTTAAGTTTTAAAAAACGTTTTTGTCAAATTCATCGTAGTAACATATTAAGCCACAAATTGTTTTCCTTCATAGGATCTTTCCAAAAGAAAACGAATGAAACTTAATCAAATTACATTTTTAACAACAATCATTCTAAATACAAATCATTGGGATAAATAATGGAATTTTCAAAGGCATCCATTAAACATTCTAAATATTATAAATTACTATTATAAAATGATGGAAAAATAATCCCAACACTAGGAAGGAGCTGTGCTAGATAAACGAAATTTGGTAGGCGTGTTTATACACTGAAGTGACAAAAGTCATGGGATAGCAATACGCAAATATATAGATGGCAGTAGTATCGCAGCGAAAAAGTATAAATGCGCAGTTCGTTTTCCAGAGCTTTCATTTGTGTTCAAGTTATTCATGTGAACAGGTTTTTCGTGATTTATGGTGGCACGACGAGAATTAACAGACTTTGAACGTGGAATGTTAGTTGGAGCTAGACGCATGGGTCATGCCATTGCGGATATCGTTAGTGAATTCAACATTCCGAGATCCACAGTATCAAGAGTTTGCCGAGAGTATGAAATTTCAGGCATCACATCCCATCATGGACAGCGCAGTGGGCGTCCACCTGCACTTAACGACCGAGACCACCGACGTCTGTGTAGAATGGTCAATGTTAATAGACACGCAACACTTCCTCAAATAACTGCAGGAATCAATGTGGGACGTACGAGGGACGTGTCCGATAGGGCTGTGCGGTGAAATTTGTCTTCCTTGGGCTATGACAGCAGAAGACCGACTCGAGTGCCTTTACTGACAGCACGACATCGCCTGCAGCGACTCTACTGGGCTCGTGAGCATATCAACTGGTCCCTAGACCAGTGGAAAACCGTGGCGTGGTTAGATGAGTCCCGATTTCAGCTGTTACGAGCTGATGGTAGAGTTCGAGTGTGGCGCAGACCCCACGAAGCCATGGACCCAAACTGTAAGCAAGGCACTGTTCAAGCTGGTGGCGGCTGCATAATGGTGTGGGCTGTTTTTACATGGCATGGACTCGGTCCTCTGGTGCAACTGAACCGATGAGTGACTGGAAATGGTTATGTTCAGCTGCTTGCAGATCACTTGCAGCCATTCATGGACTTCACGTACCAACACAACGATAGGATTTTTATGGATGACAATGCGCCATGTCACCGGACAAAACTGTTCGCGATTGGTTTGAAGAACATTCCGGACAATTCCAGGGCATGATCTGGTCACCTAGATCACCCGATATGAATCCCATCGAGCATTTATGGGGCATCATCGAAAGGTCCGTTCGTGCACAAACTCCTGCACCTTCCACACTTTCACAATTATGGACGTCTATACAGACAGCATGGCTCAATATTCCTGCAGAGGACTTCCAACGACTTGTGGACTCCATGAGACGTCGAGTTGTTGCACTTCGCCGGGCAAAAGGAGGACCGACACGATATTAACAGTCATCCTATGACTTTTGTCACTTCAGTGTACATATGAAAGATGACGTCGATTCAAATTTCGAGCTACGCGCATAAGTGTGGCGCTAGTAGCGACAAAGTTTCGCGATCGTTATTTACATTTGAGATTGTACGTAATGGGTTAATGTTAGTCAAGGATGCCTCTGAGAAGACGAAGAAGCCATTATGAACAGCTCACTGAGTTTGAACGAAGTCGTGTTGTAGGGCTACGAGAAGGTGGGTTTTCTTTTGCCGATATTGCTGAAACACTTGGCAGTAATGTATCCACTGTGCATGAGTATTGGCGGCAGTGGTCAAGGGAAGGTACTTCCTCAAGAAGACCAGGTTCCGGGCGGCCACGTGGTGCTACTGAGAGGGATGATCGTCGTATTCGGCGTATGGCTGTGGCTAATCGTACTGCGTCTGCGGCTGAAATTCGAGCTGCAGTTGGCACCAGAGTTGGATAACGAACTGTTACAAATCGGTTACTTCAAGGACAGCTCCGAGCCAGAAGCCCTGTACAGTGCATTCCACTGACTCCAAACCACTGCCGTTTGCGACGTGAGTGGTGTCAAGCTAGAGCTCATTGGAGGACGGAGTGGAGATATATTGTGTTTTCTGATGAAAGCCGATTCTGCCTTGGTCGCAGTGATAGCCGTTTGTTGGTTAGAAAGAGGCCAGTTGAACGCCTGTTAGTGACCTGTCTGCGGCCTAGACACACAGGGCCTACTCCTGGAGTTATGGTTTTGGAAACAATTTCGTATAACAGCAGGAGCACTCTCCTGCGCACTCCCACGCACCCTGACTGTGAATTTGTGCGTCAGTATAGTGATACAACCTGTTTAACTGCCATTCATGAACAGCATTCAAGGGGGTGTTTTCCAACAGGATAACTCTCGCTCTCATACCACTGTTGTAACCCAACATGCTCTACAGAGTGTCGACATGTTGCCTTGACCTGCTAGATCACCAGATCTTTCAACATTGGAGCACGTATGGGACATCATTGGACGACAACTCCAGCGTCATCCACAACCAGCATTAACCGTCCCTGCATTGACCGCCCAAGTGCAAAAGGCATGGAACTCCATCCCACAAACTGATATCCGACACCTGTAAGACACAATGCATGCCCGTTTGCCTGCTTGCATTCAAAATTCACATTTGAAATGGCTCTACCTGTGATCTTGAAACTCTAATCAATTAAATATGTTACCTAGACAAATGTATTCCTAAAATTTCATTACTGTACAATAATTTTTTCTTGGTGTTGGGATTTTTTTCCATCAGTGTATTATATCAATTATAATGAAACAGAGTAATTCTTTGTTTTTTGTCTCTACAGGACAAACTAAATTTAGAGCAACAAATTTTGGCCCAAATAAATCCTGAATAGCCCGGAAAGTGTACCTTGGACTTGTTTTTTTTTGACAATCAATTTTTTTAGTTAAAAAATAAAGTTGAATTTCACTATTTTTCTATCTTTTCCTGACAAAATATTAACAAACAAAAATCAGTTTTTCACTAACTTTGCGATCAAAATAATAACATTTCAGTGAAATTAGTTTCACTGTTCCACATATTTTGGCCTAAATGTTATTGAATTTTTAAATTCATTTTAAGCATATTTATGAGTAATAAATTTAATTGCAGTAATAATCAGTCATTTATCAGTAATAATCTCATCTTTTTAAATTCTTGCCCATAAATTTTATACTTGGATTTTCTTCTTTGTTTAACGATGAAGATATGGAGATGAGGCCTCTTTTCCACGGCTAGAGGGTTTCTGTTAAGAATTGCTTTTAAGATTGGGGCTTGACTTAGAAAGCAAGCAGTGTTTAAATTTTTAAACTGTGACTACTTTAAAATAGTTTTAGCAAGAAATTTGTTATTAGTTGTAATTTAATCATGTCTTCAAAATTAAAGTTCAAATCTTAGGTGAGATGATAAAAAATTAAGGAGGAGCAATGAATGAGAAAGAATAAAAGTTATAAAATTATACATGTTAGTCATATATTAAAATGTAAATTTACAAAAAATTATTAAAAAAAAATTAATAACCTCCAACTATAGTGAACCAGCTAGTCCCACATTGCTATTATCACTATAATCTGCTCAATAAACTCCCCCCATTTCAGAATGCCTTTTTCCAACTTTCTCACGGGCATCTTGTTGTTTCTCTATTGTTGACAATGCAATTTTACACCCATTTTTCACAAACGCTAACAACACGTGTTACAGGAACTGAATCCCGAGGTTTCCGTAGAATTGGGAGCAAGTAGTGGCATCCATTCATTATGACTCTTCACTTCTTTGCTTAATAATTTCTGACAGTAAAGAAAATTTACTTGCGCGTTGGTTGCTGATAAACCCTCTTTACAATTGGTTGAATAAATGATCAGTGTTACCAATATTGATGCACATTGAAGAGTGCAGGAGAAAACAAAATGTGATCAATAGTATTAGTAATAAAGGGTGAAGGGCAGTCCTATTATATTTGGCAAACCTTACTATACATAAATTTTTATTTCATTTTAAAAAGCTTCATTTCGACATTTTTTGCAACAAATTAGGAAATAAAACATACTTTTGTTGCATTGGTTAAATTAACAATTTTCTTACATATTTAAGAAAAACAGTTCTAGTTATTTCTGATTTTAAACCAACTTACACAAAAAAAAGTGTTATAATCATCCAAAAATAGTCTGTTAATAATTTTATCACACTTCTGAGGCGTTTTTGAAATCCCTGCTTAAAAAAAACCCACCCTATAAAACTTTCAAGGGAACTTTTCTATCATCGTGATCCAAAATATTTCCAGCTTAAATATGAATTCTCTTTAACTGCGTGACTGAAATTTTGACTTTCATTAGCCATATGCGTTGTTACCCAAAAATAAATAAAGCTCCACGATAAAAACGCCATTTTCCAAAAACGCATTAGATGCTTCAAGACCAAATGAAAAAAAATCTGAATGAAAAAAATCCCCATAAGGTTCTTTTATTCTAAGATAAAGTTTATTTTACTTCGTCGACGCAGCATAATTAATGAAGGCGTGTCCAGAAGAATCTTGATTTATGATACGGACATTTAAGCCTGCAAATGAAAGAATGTCTTTCATCACCAGGTAATGTCTTTGTAAACTCTCGGTACCGTATTAACACGCTTTCTTTATCTTCTTTATTTTCTGGCGACAAAAGGTAAAAGTAAGATATTTTTGTTGTCAGTAGTGCAACAAAATTTTGCCCTTGAAAAAATTACTGTTCTGAGAGTTTGACAAAATTAGGGTGGGGAGAGGTATAAGAATAGCTACCCTTTTTCTCTTAGATTAGAAGGTTTTAATCATTCCAATGGGGAAAAAGGATTTAGTAAATGATAAAATGCTTATTTTTTAGCAATAATAATAATATTTCCTGTGAAATCATTGACACATATTTTGCTATGGATTTTGATTTGTTTAGAAAAACACGATTTAATGTTTTGCTGTTGCTGTTGTTTAATTTAAAATACCAAATTTTTAAAATTATATTTTGATTTATTTACGTAGCTCAGGTGGCGTCCTCTTCATCTGACCACTCGTTGAAGAGGATGGTACCTGACGGATGCCATCATCCACAGTTCAAATTCTTCTGAAGGTGGTCTTAGTGTTATCTTAAAACTGAACATTAATAAATCTAAACCAAATTATTGCTGTTTCGATAATGACTACCAGGAATTAAGTTCACTTGAGTGGGCTTATAATAATTCAATGGAGTCAAAAATGTATAATTAAAGGAGTATTTTTTCTCTTAATAAGAGAAGGAAATATAATTTCTCGAAAAATATTCATTTCGTAAAAATATCAAAAGTAAACGACTCCTTGATTTTTAAATTCTATCTTCTGTCTTTTATATTTTTTAATTCAATTTCATCTCATATCAAGTTTGAAAGAAATTTCGAATTGCTTTCACATGTGCCTGCACGTTTATGAGTCTTATCTTCTTTCTTATTTCTTAGCTTTTGTAATTGTTGACTTTCTCCTCTTCTGGATTCTGCTATTTATTGTTTTTGCTTTTCCATTTATTCAATTTTAAATTTGTAGAATTTTGTAACTTTTCTTTTTCTGTTGCTCTTACAAAATGAAGAAACGAGCGAATCATCAATATCCTTATCTCCAACTTATATTATTCATGTCCTAATTTATTTCCTCAAATATTATAAAATGTGCATATAAGTAGACCACTTTTCTAATAAGTATAGTCCATGTAAATCAGTTTTTACTTTTATTAAAAAGCGATGTAAATCTAAGAAATTAGGTAATTGTTCGTTTTATAATTATTAGAACAGTGTAATAGGTGATTCACAGAGAAAGAGCAAATTTTTTTTCTAATATATTATAAATATAATTCTAGAAACAAACTTTTTTTCATAAGATAGCTAGATCCATAATAAATAAATATTTGTTGCAGAAAAAATAGCTAAGGAATATCTATGTGTACTTATGAATCTTTGAAGGAAAAGTACATTTTTATCTATATTTGAATAAAACATTTCAGATATATCAATTCAATACTTTCTCAAATACTAAATGTACTAACACGTCTCATATGAAAGACCATGAGACAGTTCCATAATATTTCATCGTACACATAAACGTTTACGATTTTTGTCTCCTTTTAAAAGCTGTTCCTTGATGCTCTTTCCAAAATAAATGGTTTGGGTTTCTACTTCAAACCATTTAAAGTTCCATGGAAGAAACATGGAAGAGGGATCAAAACTCTTTCCTTTCTAATTTATGGCCTCATATACGTCACCATAAAATTATACCATTATATCACTTGAAAAAGTCGTTTCGATCTTAGTTTCCAACAATGAATATTGTTTTTACAAAACAAGAAAAGTAAGGATAAAGGATAAAGATAGAAAATTCCCATCTGCCGGAAACAAGATAAATCCTCAAGAATTTTGAGTCAGAAGCTTTCCTTTTATTTGATATGCCTTTCTTTTTCTTTACTAAAGATTCAGTGTTTACCTTAACTTCTTTATATTATGAGAATTTTTTAAATTTTAAAGCAAAATATTAACTTTGTTATAACTTCTTTTAAAATAAAAAAATATCTTATATTAATTACACATTTAACCTAAAGGTGATGGTTTAGCTATAATCAAACTTTTAAATAATTTTATAAAATTTCAAAAAAAATTGTTAGTAATTTTATTTGATATTACTTTCCAGGATTATGTCCTGGAAGTAGCACCACAGATATAATAATTTATTTAGAATGGAATTGAATAAAATTACTATATCTAACTTAATCCAAATGAAACTAAACACACATAAATTTCTAGTCTGGAATATGTTTATTTAATAAAATTGCTTGTTTTTTTTTCATATTCAATACTAAAACTAAGACAGCTATTAAAGCCTTAAATTAAAATAAAAAAATTATTTTTTAAAGAGTTTAGTTATACGTTTTTGATTATTTATTTAAAAAAATTGTTATCAAGTATTTTTGACCTAATAATGACCATATTACATGAAAATTATTTTATTTAATAAAGAAAAGTTATGTAAGAAAAAGTTTTTTTCAGTGCGTATTTTATATAATATCACCTGATTATTGAATATTTGTTAAACATATTTAGCCTGCTTTCAGAATGAATCATATGGAAACAAATTTCTCAGTTGGCAAGCATTTCTAGTAATTTCAAATGGATTATTAAAAAGCATAATTTTCAATTTGGTGTTCATTGAAAACTGATAAAATTGAAAATAAACGTTTTTTTCTTTGCTATATTAACTCACTTTTTTCTCTATCGAATTTCAATTTTCTATTATCGTTCATTCACCACCAAATTCGACAACTGGATGGATAATTTTAATTCATAAATTTTAGTAGGTTCTTTCTAGTCAGAATTCCCTAATCTCTATTTTATTTAAGTCTTCACTTTCTTTTTTTTAACCACTGAACGTTGCATTTCCCTTCGTATATATTTGTATGCAGTATCTGACCTTGAAAAACATTTAAGAGATAACTTAAGTACACCTATTCGTCAAAAAATGAATATATCTTGCGAAAATACTCCATTTATTCTTCCCTATATTTTCCATATTATGTTTTCAATTACAATTGCAGAAGTGAATATCTAACTTTTAACTGGATGCCTTGTAATGCAGTATAAGTTATCTGAATAAAATTGATCTCAGAAAGGAGAATGCACATATTTTTTAAACAATTATAATTAAATTATTTCATAAAAAATTACGTTAATCCAATTTCCATTTAAAATTAATAGAATAGTGCATGCCTACCTGTGACCTGGTGAGTTAATGCATGGCGTAGATCTATAACACAAATAAGAGAAAACTATTAAAGTTTTAACCCCGCTCTATGCACCCATTTCCCATTCTGATGATATATATGTTCTAAATTCATATGAAATTTTCTGATATTCCTATGTTCTAAATTCTCTTTAAGGCCTGATATATTTATATATTGGAGCTGAGACAAACTTTGATATTCGGTACTATTTAGGTGCATCAAGGTACTTATCGTGAGTAGGAGCTAATAACCTTGATGAAGTGACATAAATATATCTCTATTTTCCCATCATTCCCTCAATTCCTCAAGAGAGATATTTGTAATGGGAATTATTTGGTTCTCCAATCAACGCAATAATTTATGAAGCTGAAATTTTTATGAAGTTTGAACACTTTATATACTGTTATATATTATATACACAAGTTCCTAATTAGAGTGTAATGCAAATTCAAATAAATTGGAATGAAAAATATCACATTCTCTTAATTTCTAGATTTCTGGAAAATATTTAGCCTTAAAAGAGTTGAGAGAAACACAAAGGTTCTTGACTATTGTTTTCTTTAAAATAATTAGTTAAATATTTATGTGTAAGGAAAAAAAACTGTTAATTAGATGAAAAATCCTTTTTTATCTGGCTGGATTTTCAAATCGATCAAGAGCTAATCGTAAAATAATTTGTATGGTATGGGGTTTTGAATTGTACATTTTATATAAGAATGGACATTATCATTCATGAAAGCACTTACTACTGTAATTTAAAGAAATCAAAGTAAGCTAAGCATAGTCACTCTAAAATTATATAAAAATATTAGTTAGAATTTTACATTTCAATCTGAAAAATATTATGATGGATGTTAAATCATTATTCGCACAAAATGTTTACTTTTCTTTTTTTTTATCAATTAGTGTATATTTAGAACCATAAATAAAAAAATATGTTACAAATATTTCAAAACAACGAATGCTTATTTTTATATTCTAAACATATTATAAACGACTGCGTGTTATTTGCCTTCTCTGCTTTCAATGCTATCCAACAGTAAACCGATTTAATGGGTGCTTTAACGTAGCAAAACCAACTTCAGAAGCATTATGGCTGGCCAATTAGCCAAAGCTCTCATTTTACATTGCGATTTCAGGTAATGCTCTTGACACGTTCATTCCTTACTGCCAAAAGATATGACTTGCCCCGTTGACTAAAATTCAATTAGTTGCATTCTTTCCCGTTCCCATAGCCCCCGATCAATGCTGTGGCCATGCGGGTAGTCATGCATGGTCTAGTTCGCTTCGTTGAACGTTAAACAAACTGTTAAAAGCTTGTTCTTCCAGATCGAGATTAAATAAGGCGGACACGGTGCCTTTATTTTGTTCGGCAATTGAGAAGGGCATCTATATAGAAGCTGCTATTTATGCGCATTCAACGAGGTATAATCACAGCAAGCCGCGTGTCAAAAACAAAATTTTGCGCTGCTCTGCGTCTTCCGACGAAGATAACGCGGCACTTGAAGCAGAAAATGAGTGAAAAGCGAAATTTTCCCAATACGCATTTTAATAATGGGTCCTCTTTTTAAGTGAACTTGGAATTCATTTTGCCGTTAAATGCGGATGAGATTAGACGAACTATTTCAAATATAGCAATAAACTTCTCTGTTTGCTTTCGCATGTTTCATTGTATGCTTTAAGTGGTTCGAATTTGTTACTTACGATTGAATAAAGCTTCTCTCTGTATTTGCGCAGCGTTACGTGTAATTTCGATCAAATTTCAATTTATTTCCTGATTTATTACTAAACTCCTTTAGAGAGTAAATTTTTATGTATTTTCTGTTAAAGTATTATCCATTATTCTCATACACTATTGAGTTAAATCATTCACAAAACCTAATCAAGAAGAACTTATCTCATAATAATAATAATTGTTCGCACTTAACAATATTACAGCTGAATAAATTCAAGGTGATTTAAATTCCGTCTTAAAGCTTTATGTTAAAATTTAAAGTTCGCTTCAATCGTATTGTTAGAAAGCATAGTTGAAAAAATTATGAGGCAAAACACAGAAAAATGAAATTGATACTCAACTACTATGGCAGATACTGGTAACTTTCAAATAGTACTTGAATAGTATCTATTTTTAATCAAATTTATCCATTAAATTCATTTTTAACTTTGCATAATTTTGGTTTACTACATATGAAAATGTACACAGATTTAGTTCATTTTATGTTGGAGGATCAATGAAATTATTATATTTCGTATGCATTGAAATAACTTTATGATATTTAAATTTAAAAAAAAATTAAAATATATATAAGTTGTGCTTGACCAATAATCTCGCTTTCTTCTGATCCAACCTTTCTCATTTAAAAAAACATTTATTTTCCTGCTCCAAATATAATTTCACATTGATTTTCACCAAAAATTCTCATGACATATTTTATTATGCAGTCTCGTTTAAAATCGATTTTCTGCACGGATAAAAAGAAATTCTGACTGAAAGCCTTAATAAAAACGTTTTATCAAAATCAAAATGTTAATTTCAGCAAATTACTTCTAACTTTATTTCGATTGAAAGTTTTACTTAGAGAAATTAAGCTTTTTGAAGTCTATCCTTAAATGAAAAAGTAGGATGATGATTGATATTAAAACTCTTTATGGTTATTTCTAAATACATCCAAACTCTGACTCAACAAATTTATAAATTAATACAATTATTATAATTTAATTAAAATCCTCAGTTCTTCATTTTCTCTTGAAAGGTTTGTACAAACTTCATGCTGCTTGAAGAATTACGGCTTTTGAAACTGATTATCCGCTTCCTTGACTATGAAGGTAGAAGAAAATTCGATGTACATTTCCTAAACTCATCTAAACTTAGGTATGTAGTGGAACCCCCACTTAAAAGCTCCAACAGCAAAAGAGGTTGGAAAACTTTAATCTAGTGTTAAAAGGTCACTTGGCTTCTTTTCAACTTCCAGCTGAAATTCTAACACTTAGTTGAGTTCTGTCGTCTTTGAAAGATACCGGAATATATCAGGGAACTGAAGCGCAAGTACTTTTCCTCATTCTTGAACCAAGCAGACACTTAGAAAATGGAAAACATAAATCAAAGCTTAGCAAAAAGTTCATAAAAATCAAGTATGCCCCTTTTTAAATATTGAAGAGGTTCTTACTATGCCTTTAGAAATGATTAAACTTAATATAAGACTGCTCTTCTAGCATTTTGATGAAAACTAAGTAATGTAGTCTAGTCTGCTTTCTTTCAAAATGGAAATAAAGAATGAGGAATGTAGTTTATAGCATCACCTGAATTAAATATACTGAATTTGTTTTTTATTTGTAAAACAATTTTGTGGAAAGTGATGCGCATATATAAAATATTACATGATGAGAAGAATTTAATTAAAGAGTCTAATGTAATAAAATGAGTGTTAAACAAACTTCTATCTTACAGAGAATTTTGAAATAAGCTTGGAAATAAGTTTGCTAGTCAATGTTTACATAAAAACTTTACCGAATTATGATTACTATGCTTTGGAACGCAATTCATAGGGATAGATGATAAAGAGATGTAAAAATAAATTTAATGTATGTAAATATGAATCGCATTATGTTGTGTTTGTGTTTGGATATACAAATTCTCTGTTGGTGTATAATTTAGTTAGTTTTTAAAGAAATATATAGATTAGTATTTAATGATGCAATAATATTTATTTTAGGGCCGTGATGGTCTGGTGGTAAACTCGGTTCGGGAGCCATAAGGTTTCATGTTCAAGACCCGATTCCACCGAAGAATCGTCGTGTAAGGAGTATATTGCATGCTAAATCCGTCAGGGTCAAACGCCCTCCAGTTGATGTGGAGCGGAGTAAGGGGTGTCAGCTCCGGTGTCATGATTTGACGATCTGACCGCGGCTCAAAATTACAAAAGTCCTTCCTAAAATAGTTCTATTATTGCTTTGTAACGAAACGTTAATGTAACTAAAACTAATTTTTTTTAAAAAATGCATCTATTTTAAGCATGGATGCATATTATTAGTTTTCATTCTCAGAATGTAATTTTTTTAGTAGCGGCTTCAACTTTATGGTGATATTTAGAATAAGCAATTTTCAATCTCTTAATCATATTTAATGTATTATGAGTAATTGCTGCAACTGTAGGCTTAACATGATATCCATACTGTTGTTCTTGTTGCATGCACTAGTGCATACAATTTATGGGAAATATGCGATAATAATTAGTTTATTGTAACAAAATTTTACATATGCATGTTTGATGCTATCAGATATATAATAGTAAAATGACATAATAAAGAAGAAGAATTTTTTTAATATTCAGAAAAGATCAGAAACATCATAACAGGTCATCTTATTTTCTTAATTGACCCACTAATAAGGTGTTTAAGCTCCTTCACAATTTCTTGCTATCTGCTCTCAAGTTCAAAATGAGATTATTCCTCAAATTCTAAGATAACTAGTTTCATTCTTTTAACAGATTTTAAATCCTGGAATGTTTTAAAATAACCCTGACATGCAGTAAAGTCCACCCCCCAAGAGCATGCTGAACATACTTGATGGAATTATGATGTGATCTGACAGGTCATTCCATTAATAAATACCATTTTTTCCAAAGAAAACCCCAGAAAAGAGCAATCTGCGTCTTCTCAATGTCGTTCATGAAATTAAAATCGTCATCGTCAGGGTTCTGAAAAAGTTTTAGACGGTATTTATACAATAACAAGGGAAAATAAAGGAGTATTATTCCGAATCAGTAATACGGTTTTCCTGCCCTGTTGACGAAAAAGATAGTTCTATAGGCATATAAAAAATGATGAATGAACTCCTTCACTGGCGACAAACTTTGAAACCATTTGACACCATATTTGGCATTTTTGATGGCAAAAATGAAGAATCTGGAAAATATAAGAATGTTGACTATATTTATCAGGAAGCAAGTTCAAAAAAATTCTTCTGAAAATGCCCTGAAGGAAACTAATTGCTAAAGCGTTTCAGTCTATTGTATCCTTGCACCGTTGATCGCAGAGCGAGCTCTGCTAGTTGGCTTTTTTGAGCGGTATTACTGTTTAGCGATTTCCTTTTTACTTGTGTTGTTCTATTCATCTATCTGTACGTTTTTTTTTTCGCTTGAATTCCTTGTTAGAATAGTCTTTGACAAATTATCACCTTTTAATATCCATTATGCTGGACATCTTTCACAGCGCATCCATGTGTCCATTTTCACAGCGATTACTCAGGGTTGCTTAAAATATTTATATTAAGCCCACTCACTTTTACAACTCTGGTTTGGTTCCTATATTTTTGTTAAGAATTTTTTCTTTACTCATTGGCAATAATATGCATTATTAGTGCATTTTCAAAAATGTATTTTTAATATTTTGATATTTTTAACATGCTGCTCCAAATAAATTAACCACTTTTTTCGGAAATTGCGTGTGCCGTATTGTGAAAATTTCTATATAAAATTCAAAAATCGCAATATTTTTCCAAATTACAAATATATATATCAAGGCAAAAGTTTTCATTTGCGAAATTATATTTTCCGTCGATGGTCTCTATTTTATAATCATTTTGAACATCAAAAGTCAAAAAACTTCTCAAAGAGCCATTATAAATGTAGCAATTTTTATTTTCACATTAAATAAATCTTTCTTTATTTGCATTCTCTTTCTCTTTGTCCAACCGATTTAAGGAAGGGGCTAAAAATTTCGGCTTTATGAAGCATAGTTTTTAATGTTACCCTGAGCTTTAAGTAGAACTTATGGCCCTCTGAATATTCTCTTAAATCATACGGATTAAGCTTTAAAATGCACACGAAATTCATGATTTGTCGCACTTTAAGGCTCAAGGGTATTCCATCGATCAAAACTGAAAGACTAATCTTAATTTATTCACGCATTTTGTATTTCGCTGGCTGCGCTTTTACGCCTTTACTATGTAAATTCTGTTGTCAAAAAGGATTTTCTGCTGAGTTGCTTAATGAACTCTGTCATTATGGACCTTTTGTTAAATAATATAAGGAAAGGGGTTTAATTTCCTTGCCTATTATCTGCAAACAAAACTTAACTAGTAATTTTTATGAGTTAAAATTTTTGCTTGAAATTGATTTTAACTTCCTGACTTTGTGAGACATTAATAACGTTTAAAAGTTGCCGTCTCTTATAAATCAAAGGAATTCTAGCGACACATTCAGTTAATAAATTATTTTTGATTTTAAATCAGACTTCCAGTTTGTTGAATGTTATTTAAGGAAGCATTTATGTATTTTATTTTAGTACAATGAAAGCTTTTGAATGAGCCTTTCTACGCATATGGACGTCAGCTATTTTTCTATTTCTCAACTAATCATTGCATTATTTATTCGGTCGTCTTTAAACTTATTTTTAGTTATTAATTTGATTTTGAAATTTTATAGTTTCAACATTGTAATCTCTAAGTAATACTGGAATGTGGATGATCATTAATTTTAATTTCGAAGAGGATTTTTATTAAAATAAAATCAAAGAAAACACATAATAAATCTTCTGAAGCAATAATAAATTATATATGATGACTCCTTTAATATTCAACCAATAAATAATTTCTAAACAATTACAGACAAGCACGTAATGCCAAGTGTAAAAAATCGATAAATGACTTCAAGAATTGACGGTTTTGCTGCAAAAAGGATGTAGCTCCTAATTTGGGATAATTTAAAGTTACATGCAATATCATGTGGCAAAAAACATCTTTTTTTTATCTTTTCATTTGGCACCAAAGTGATGTAGTGTTATTCGTTAGTTCTAGTGTTACTCAAGGGAAGCAGCATTTAAACGTACCAGGGATTATTAATGACAGCTAACATCACGCTGAATTCATCCTACAGCACCAGCAAAATTTTAAATATTCTCCAAATTAACCTCGGCAGAGCGAGAGCAGCAACCACTCACCTCCACCCTGCTGTGGTAAAATTGAAAACTGACATTCTCTTGGTACAAGAGCCATATGTGCACAGTGACAAAATACAAGGTTTGCCGATGTCTTGGAATATCTTCGCATCCAAATCAAATAAAACTGCAATTTTTATTCCCCAAACCATTCATAAAGCAATTTTAGTAGCCAAATTGGAAAATACTATAGCAGTCGAACTTCACACTGATAATAAACCTATAACACTCATTTCAGCTTATTCATCCCCAATAGCGGATATCAATGAAACTTTGCAAGAGATCCAGGATATTATAAGAATGCTACCAAATGAAAACTTCCTGGTAGGAGCCGATCTGAATGGCCACAACCCTCTTTGGGGATATCATCACACCAACACCAGGGGAGTTACAATAATGGATTTCCTACTGGCTAATAACCTTTTTATCAACAATTCATCAGATGCCCCACCTACCTTCACAAGAAATACAGATGTGGGTTGGCCCGATTTGACATTCTGCTCACAGGAAATGATCACAAATGTAGCCTCTTGGGAAGTTCTCGAAGAACCATCGTTTAGTGATCACCACTTTATTCAGACAAAGATAAGAACAATAATTACTAGCCACATCTTCAATAGAATTAAAACCCTCCATGGAAACCATAACAAATTCCAGAAACAATTTCAGTTTCATGTCGATAAACTAATTAACATAATCAAGAGCTGCAATACCCAACAACAACTAAATGAATTTACCTCCCTTCTTCAAGCAACAATAATTCAAGTCAGCAACACAGCATTTAAAATCAAGAAACAGCCTTTGATTGAAAACCCAACTTGGTGGACAGATAAATTAGAAATAGAAAAGAAAAGAATTAAGGCGTTGAGGCGAAGGGCCCAAAAATCAAGAACAGAAAAAATATTTACAATGGAAAACAGAGGCTAAAAAATATATGAAGAAAGTTAAGAAAGCTAAAAATGTTGGTTGGAAAGAATTATGCACTGAAGCTGCAAAACCATATGGTAAACATTTTAAAGCTGCCTTTAGGAAAACCATTCATCCATCCCAATTAACTGTCTTGCACAATATCAATTCAGAAGGAGGACACCAGAAAATAGCTCAGGATATATTAGAACAAATTTTTCCCTTCCCAAATTCAACTCCATCTTTAACACAAGAAATCAGCATCACTCCTAATGACTGCCCTTTCACTGAAAAAGAAATAGCACAGGTCATTGATAATCTCCCTCATGGAAAAGCACCAGGATACGACGGTATAGATAATCTAATTCTAAAAACAATAAACAAGAATTTCCCATTTCTATTCAAAGAATATTTCAATAAATGTCTTTCACTAGAAAAATTCCTGGACCCATTCAAAATAAGCAATATCATTCTATTTCAGAAAACTGGAAGAGACGCTAAATTAGCCACATCATATAGAATAATAGCTCTCTTGCCAACTATAGGAAAAGCTCTGGAAAAATTACTCACGCAGCGTCTAATATATTTTCTAGTAACAAATAAACTCATCAACAATAGCCAGTTTGGATTCCGTGAGTGAAAATCTATAGATGATGCTCTTAAAATGCTTGTAGAAAAGATTTATGAAGGGAAAAAGGAAAAAGATAACATTTTGGTTTTTTCAGTGGACATCAAAGGGGCATTTGATAATATCCAACACTACTCAATAGTAACATATATAGATAAACTCCAATGTCCCCGAAACTTAAGAAACATATTCGAAAACTTGCTACAGTCTAGAAAAATAATCCTCAACACACAAGAAGGCTGGGCGACAAGAGAACAGAAGCACTGCTGCCCATGTGTCCAGCACTGCACACATGGGTGTGCAGTGCTGGACCACTGCACACCCATGGATCGTGCAGTGGTCCAGCTCTGTGGAACCTGGTGGCGAACTATCTGCTTAACAAAATCTGGCCTACCCATATAACTGTCCAAGCATTTGCCAATAACTTTGTTTTGGTTATTAAAGCCAAAACAAAAGAAAATCTAAGACAAAATAACCAAGAATCAATAGCAAAATTCATATCCTGGGCTGACACAAAAATTTAGAAGTGTCTACGGGAAAATCCAACTTCATTCTATTTAGTAAATGGGCAACAGGGCCAAGAATCTATTGGCAGGGAGAAAGAATAAAACAAACGCACGCCATTAAGTATCTAGGTGTCCATATAGATGACAAATTAAATTGGAATACCCACCTCAATCATTTAGCATGGAAAGCGCAGCAACAACAATTCAATTTACTTAAAATAGCTGGCAAATCCTGGGGAATAACGCTTCGATACAGAAAAATTTTGTACAGGGCAGTCATTAAAAGGATGCTTGCACATGGAGCAGGTGTTTGGTGCATCCACCCCACTGTTAGACTTGCAAAAAAGCTGTCTTCTATCCAAAGAGGCTTTCTGTTAGCAATCACAGGAGCATATAAGACCACTCCCACTGCAGCACTCCAGGTTATCCTTGGCTTGCCTCCACTTCATCTGGAGCTTCAGATGATAGCAAGAATGACTGAACTATACAGACTCCTTGAAATTGTATCTGATATGCCATGCGATTATGAACACAAAGCAACGGGTTGGACGACACATCCCTCCAAGCATCTTCAACTGCATCAAATTTCGTTGGAAGATGGTGGGTATCAGAATTCAGGACTCAGAATCTACACAGATGGATCAAAATCTTCAGCAGGAGTTGTAGCTGCATTTTGTGTCATGAAGGATGCAGTCACTATACACCAGTGGTCAACCAGCCTATTGAAAGAAAACACAGTCTTCCAAGCTGAACTACTAGCACTCAATAGAGCAGTAAAATATGCAACCTCTCTCCCTTTATCAAATCTAGTCACCATTTTTGTTGACAATAAAGCGGGTATACAAGCCTCAAGTTCTCCAAAATCCAATAGCCAGCTAGTAAGGAATACATTCACCCTTCTTGAAAATCCTCAAGTTAAAATCTCATGGATCAAGGCACATGTAGGTTATGAGGGGAATGAAGCGGCGGATAAAATAGCCAAAACAGCTGCTAGCGCTAATCAAGATCATAATACAATGA
This sequence comes from Argiope trifasciata, assembly GCA_026543055.1. Taxonomy (NCBI): domain Eukaryota; kingdom Metazoa; phylum Arthropoda; class Arachnida; order Araneae; family Araneidae; genus Argiope; species Argiope trifasciata. The sequence goes on along the minus strand of JAPMOQ010048006.1, from coordinate 210,123 downwards.
ACCAAACCGAGATGATGTCAAGATGGCAAAAGGAGTGAGAAGAAGGCGAAACAGGCCAATCCACATTCAATATAATACCGAAAGTTTCTCTCTACCCGACCAACTGGAAAAAAGCGGATGTCCTTTTATTCACTGGACATGGTCCATTCGCAACATACCTGCACAGATTCCATCTGACCATCTCTCCTTTTTGTAGCTGTGAGGAAATAGGATCCCCAATTCCCTATGCCACCGAATGCTTACTGACTCTCATGTCACATGAGAAAGCCAGAGCCACGATTTGAGGAAGAATGGTACAGGAGGGTTGCATCAAACACCCATTCATGCAGCAAGATCCACTCCATAATAAACCATATCCATAAATACCAAGACCTCTTCAGGATTATACAATAGCTGAGACCAAATTGCGAATCATATTCAGCCAAAAATATAACTTCAAAAGTGTAACTTATTTTTGTTTCCCCCATGTAATTATTACCTCACCCAAAAACTGAATGTATTCGTGTAGGATTCGACACCAATGGGATTCTCTCTGGAGATACCTGGATGGTTTCTCGTCTCTTTCTTTCTTTATTTTTTTATCTCTTTCTTCCTTTTTTTTTCTTTTTTTTCCTTCCATTTTGTGCCCTTAAACTGGTTAGATAACTTAATGTTATAGGCACAGGGGGCGCAAGATGGCGTTATGTTATGTTACTCAAGGGATGGAACTATGTGTTTCGTTGGAATTTAGAGTTTTCAGAGGCTTTTGATTTCGTTCTGTAAACTTGAATAATTGGAGCTTTCTCCTTTTCCCTGTGAACCCTTCAATTATGCTTCATGTTATTGAATCAATAAATGCAATTCTGAAAAAAATGGTGAAGTCTATATTTTTTTGCTGTCAAACTGGTTTTTTATTCATGTTTAACAAAATATTATATACATATTAATATTTTAACAGAAAATGTTCTAACCTTCAATGATAAAAGCTGACTGAAAATGATAAGGCGTTTAATACCGTTACTTTTAACCAATCAGCCACCAACTCAGCTATCAGCAAATGCCGATAGCTGAGTGACGGTCATTGAAATTATCTAAAATAGTGGAATACAAACTTTATAATTCAGTCGGAATAGTGTCGAGCTTATTATTTAAAATGATAATGTGTCTGAATACAACTGTTTCAAAATATAAATTTAGAATTCATAATTTTTTCAGAAGTGCATTTGCTAGCTCTTGCAGTATGCATTATTAATAACATTTATAATATTTTTTCCAGATAAAACTCTGTACCTATCTGTAGCGGTTTAGAAATAACTATTCGGTACTGATGTCTTGCATATTTAGCAGTTTATTAATACTGAGCTTATTTCTTTCGAAATCTGTAATATTTTTTCTAATTTCTGCATTCCACAAATTGCCATTCTGAACAAATAAATATTTAAACATGTAGACAAAACTAAAATTTCTATTAATGAATAGCTTCAAGATTCACACGAAGGACATGTGAATTTGCTTCTGTTTTAAGAACAGGCAAATTTTTTTTGAGAAAGAAGTTCCATGTTAAGAATATCACTCCCTCCCTAATTGTTTAATCAGAAATTTACAGATAGAAAATAATCTATATACTGGATATTAAAGGCATTAGCTTGAATCATCAACTTGATTTATCACTCTTATTAGAGTTTTTTTTTAATCCAAAGTTTTTCCAAAATGCTGTTTTAAATTCAGCTTTGGTATTCCAAATGTTTTACTAATATTCCCAAGGTGTTAAGGAAAATCAAAATCCTTTTATGGGTTGTGCTGTGAAAAGTTTAACATGCTCATTAACGAATAACGACGCTTTGTTCTATTCAAAAATACGAACAGATAAAATTCACGGACGAAACTTTGACAAAACAGAAATTCCAGAAATCAACAAGCAGAAAATCGTTATTAACCCTCCGGGCGCCCAGTTATTCTGAGTTGGCTTGTCAAAAATTTCCCTCCATCCGTCAATAGGTTGCTTCAAAAAAATATGAGCTTCACACGAGACAGTGTCCGAAAAATAAACGAGCATTTTTCACTTCCCCTCTTTCTCAGCTGCGGGGTTCCCATTAACCCAGTGGGGAGACTGGTTTGCAATCTATCTGGTTATCTTATCTTACTGATGACCACTTCCCTCCCTTCCATTCTTCACTCACCAACTTTTTTTTCGTATTAGCAATATGTAAATTCGAACTAAATGGCGATATGAATTCACATCTTTGAAAGGGAGAAATATTTTGCATAGAGGTCTTAAATTTGTGAACTAATTTTTTTTATATAATTAGATTGACTATCTCATATCTGTATTATTGCAACATTTTTACAAAAGACACTATGCTATTAATTGTTTTTTTTCTTAAAAGTATATATATATATAAAAGAAGAAAGGCATTTAGAAACATAAAAATGCTGATGACATGCTACACATTTAAATTTTTTCTGCATACAATATAAGTAATATTTAATGTGAATAAATATTCTTTTTTCCGAGTGCATAAAATTTTCAAAATTTGTGTTTCCAAAAATTTATTTTTAGGCACGTAATTTAAGATATCTTTTTCACTGAGAGGTGAAAAATTTACATCTTAATTAAAACATCACACCAATTAATGTCGTTGCTCTTTCATAGAGAAGCATATGATTCGATAATTCTTTGACAAACTTTACAAAGCTGCATTTTAAAGCTTTTGGAATTTATATAAATGTTGGAAAATATCACTTAAGGTGTTCTTGCATTTAATATTAATAGGATATTTTTGTTTCTAACTCAAAATGAAAGACAATTTTCAAAAGATATTGAAAGAAAAGAAAAGAAATTTTTCACTAATTTTTTTTTGAAAATTTCCAATTGATGAAATCAGTTTTTAGTGAGATATGAAGCGATATTAATTGCAATTCACTCACAGTAGTAGCCGTGATTTATTTTATATGTAAAGGTCTTATAGCCTTAGTTATCTAAATATTTGTATGAAATCAAAACGCCTTTGTAAAAAATAATAAATTGTGATTTTTTAAAAAATATAATTAAAAAAAATCATTTAATATACTTCTACCTGTTATGAATAAGAAGTTATTTGTCAAGTTTAGTACAGTTTTGTTGTTAAATCAAATATCACTTTTGGCAAGAAAACACTTTTCAGCGCTTCAGCACAATACGTCTTAGAATCTATCTTTGAAAATATCAGAGTTAACAAATAGGTACATTTTTTAAAAATTCTGAATTACAGAATATGCAAGCGTATGAATCGAACGTTCCAAATTAAGTAATATCGTACTTGTCATATTCCTAAATGATATCAAAGCAAAACAGAATATAAACCGAAATTAAGGCTATTGGAGATGATAACAAGAGCATGTTTGTAGCAACTAAGCAACTTTCAAAATTAATTTTACTAATATTCAACTAAAAAATTTGGGTTGATTCTTCAAACAATTTTTTTAATGTTTTTCTAATTCAAAGAATCTGATCTTGAAGAAATTAAAGTGCCTTTTTGAGACTAAGTTTTTCATATTTAAATAATATTTGTTTAATTTATATATTGTTCAAAAATCTACTGCTTATTTCAGTGATTTATTAATAACGTAATGAATGTAGAAATAATATAGTGATTAATGTATAGAATATATACATTAATCACTAACAGAATCAGGTATAAATCCGAAATTAAATTCAATAAAGTAGTGAAAACTTAATTTGCATTGAGCATTTTATTTCTATTTTCAAGCTAATGCTCATTTGATTATATTCATTGCGCTGACGATGCCTATTTCTTCATGCCACTCCAGAATGAGTCATTAAAACGCAAGATTTTTTTCCTTTTCAAAATTTAATCTTTGCAAATATTTTGAAACTATTAGTATGATATCATTTGAAATTGTAGAAACATTTTTAAATAGTTTTAGAAAATTATTATTTCAAATTGGGATTAGTTGCAATGTATATAAAGTATCTCAAATGTCACATTTAAAAAATAGTTTCCTAAATATTTTAAAGTGCTCATTAAAATATTCATTCATTCATCATCAAAGTCTTAATGATGTCGTTATTCTTGATTTCATCAATTATGGCATATCATGTGAAAGATTCTTACATCGTGTTATTCAAATAAGCCATTAAAAAGTTCTTAAAAATTTTAACTGAAGTTACTGTTTAAACAAAGCAGATATTTTTTCTCAACGTGAAGAAAGTAACGCCGGAAAGTAAAATAACAAAATTGATTTCAATTTCATTTCTATAAAAAAGAATTGTTACAAATTACTTCAAAAATTCTGAATTGTTTTTACAACCTGAATAAAAATTGTCCCGAAAACGAAAATTTTGTCTAAGGAAAGTTAATCTTTTGAATTTTAATATGACACAACAATTGCCAATAAGCTTTTCTGCTTGATTAAATTTAAATTAAGATTTAATAAATAAGAAATAAGAAATTTAAAAAAGATTCTAATTAGTGATTATCTATTGATCAGGAAGTAATTATGTACCAAATTTTATAAATCCAGGACCAGCTGTTTATATTAATTTTTTGTTTATTTTGTTTTCTAGCTGTTTTCTAATTAATTTTTTTGTGATTATCGTTTCTCGCGATTTACAAAAAAAAAAAAAAAAGAATTTTACAATATGGCTATTATAAATATATTATAACTTTTGATTCGGAACCTATAATATAAATTTACATTACTGCGAATTAAATAAAATAAAACATAAAAAATAAATTAATTTAAACACAAATAATTAAATTAAAACATGAAATTCCTTGCAAGTCTTTATGCCGTATTTTTAAATAAATGAAAAAGAAAATTGAAACATTTTTACATCAAAAATCAAATTTTAACAGACAGTCTTTATTTCTTAACTGAAAATTTGTCAACGTATTCATGTCATGAATTTTGAGGCAAAGTAGTTAAATAAATATATAAAATAAATTATTTAAATTATTTTTATTTTTGTCATTCTTTTGAAGGCGTTAGACGTATTTTAAAATTGTTTAATAGCAACATTTTACGTAAAAATTTACTTAGAAATATTTTGCTTTACTAAGGAATGTGTTCGTAAGTTATTATTTAGGTAAGTAAAATTTAGTGAGAAGATTTTTTTTCTCATAAGTTTCTAAAAACCACATGAAATATACTTCCTACTTAAATCATTTAACGAAAAGGAATTCTTTTATGAGCGCCAAGTGCTTCTACTCGGTTCTCTTTAGGGGGTTATCGTAAAGTAATCTATCACTGACAAGAAGGTCATTAACGGAGGGGAACGGCACAGAAGAAAAAACACGTCTTCGCCCTTTTCGACGCTTCAATTGAAAGTAGGAAAAAACCGTTTGCGCCCGTCTCGGAAACAACTGAACAGAACGAAAAAACACGGTTACGCCCGTTTCGGAGGGTTTGTGCCTTCCAGAAAAAGACGTCTCCGCCGCTTGGAGGGTTAAACAATCACAACGGCAGGAAGTGCGCAGAGATGACTAGCTTTACATCAATAAAGAGAGAATTCACTCGAATGTTCGCTTGAGCGTCGTTCAACTGCTGCTACTGACTGATTCTGTCTAGTGCGCGCTCTTCGAATATTCTAAAAGATTATCGTATCTTTGCACTTACTCGATGAATCCCTAAAATCCTAACAGTTTCAGGAACTACTGATTTTCCTGCTGAGGTCTCAAAATCAGTTGTATCGCCAAGGTTGGAGGATCTTTAATCTGACATCAATTTAACATCTGTTAGATATATCTTCAAAACCCTTCCTTAAAATGAGATTAACAGGCATGAAAGTAGTTTTAAAAATTCTCAACAATGAAAAAATGACAGCTTTGCCACTTTTGAGCTAAATATTTTTGCGCAAAATTACTATTTTTTCTTGTTCTTGTTTATATGGACATTTTTTCAATCGATTTATCACAGACTTTCTAATATGCTAGAATTTTTATTCATTCTTAAGCTTGTATATTTTCTATAATAATACTTAGAATGTCTTCAGAATGTAGCTATCATTTAATTTCTTAATTAAATTTTAATCCCCTATAGGCATTGCTGCTTTGTGGTAAGCTTGAAAAAAAATTGTGTTAAGGCTTCGTAATATTCACAAAAACTAATCTTAAATTTTCGATTAAAAAGCTGAACATATTTTTTTACTATATATAAGTAACTGTTTTTATAACTTTCAATGAAATTAATTTATTTGGTGATCTAGCTATAAGATACAGAGAAATTTAAAAGACAAATAAAAAAAATAATAGGTAGTCTCTTGAAGATTTTCGTCCCTGCAGTTATCCTACATAAAGAAATACTAAGAGCTTGTTCTCTATTAATAAAAATGAAAAATAGGAGGAAAACAAATGTCTGAATTGGATGTTAAATGCAATACATGTTTTACAGCTGTAAAAAATATCAGATTTTATTTAAATTTATCGTTCACAAAGTCCACCAACAAATACTATAAAAAATTCAAAACGGTATAATACCTAAAGCAGGCTAAATATTTTGGACAAGAAAGGATTGGAATAAAATTTCATCAAAGTATGGATAATGTTGCTGCTTAAAAATTTTAAATTATAGTAATAATGGTGCCTCCAAAACTTAAAGAAACTGAGTATTTCAAAACTCTTTCTATTGACCCTTAGCAATATTTTCTTTTAAATATGCTTCCGTCCCAAATGCATTTTATTCAAAATGAAAGAATAAGCTGGTAAAAACTTAAAAGTTTTTGAAGAAATCAAGTTGCTTTCATCTTTAGTGAGTTTTTTGCCCTCTGCCAAATATTCAAGGAAATATTTTGAATCAGTGTCGAATTTAAGAAATAATACATGGCCAACATTTTAAAGCTGCATCCGTTAAAGCTTCATTTGCATAGAACACGTATATAAAAATCATCCATATTCACATAAGTTCGGCTCATTACAAACGCTAAAAGGTGAAAAGGGGAGGTTGGTGGTTAATAACATCATCAGAATTTGAATATTGGGGGCGTTATTTTTAGAACCTACAAAAAGATGAGTTTGGAGGGATGTTTTTACTCTTTCGCCGCAAGTCTTAAAATGAATTAAATTCCTTTTTCTTCTTTCGAAAAGGAAGTGAATGAAATTCAATGCCTAAGTGTAAGAAAAGAAATGAATTCTGGTAGTAGGATTAGTTTAAAGACGTATTAAAGTCAATTTTTTTGCACAGTTAGTAATTTTTTTGTCCTTTTATTCTTATATCTCATTAAGATTTATTATTAGTATTTAAATATTAAATTTAAGTATTAACTTAAGTTTTTATTTCTTATCCTATAAGCATCAATTTTTTAATTAATTTAACAGTGTATGGTGTCACTGATAAGATAGTTATTTCTATAAAAAAATTCTAATAATAGAATTAATTTGTTACATTATTATAGCAAAATTTTAAACGCCACTATATAAATGCTTTTAATAAGTCTTAGTTAAAAATATTTATTCACTATAGTTTGTTTTGAAAGGGCCTAATTTTATAGAAGAACGCTTTTTCTCAAAAGAAAATAGATGCAATCACTTGTGGTGGTGGGTCTGTTGCCACTTGGTCATACCAAGCCCGAATGAGTAGAGCTCTTTCGAGTTAAGGCAGATGGGGGCCCCTTTAATTGTTAACGAGCACCATTAAGGTGAAAGTACAACTTTGCTCGAAAACGCACGCACTCTTTTTAGGGGGTGGTCGAACTTATTCTTACACTCATTCATCCATCTGTAAGTCAGAATTTAGATCCAAATCAGAGACCGGCTCATCCCTGATTCAATATCCCCAGAGATATAATTTGCTATGGGAACTTGGAGGCCTTTGCTGTCAAGACATATTTAGCGTGCCCCAACTGCCATTAGCCAACACGGACAGAACTCTCCACCTTTTGGTTGCGAGACTGATGATCTACCAGCCAGGCTACCACGGCAATCGCTTGTATCGAGAAAGAGTGACTTGGTATCGATAAGGAGTGACAAATTGTAGACATTTTCGAATGCTTTCAAACCAAAAGAATATATCAATGAATGAGCGTACATTATAGAAAATTTTGGTGGTAGATTCGGTAATTGAAAACTGAATTCAGAATGTTTCTTTACATTTTAGGGTCATTTATTATATATCCTATATTAAGTGAAGCAATTTTTCAGATCTTTTAGTCGTGTTTATATTATTTTTATTAATGCCTCAATCTCTTCTTTATGACTAAATACTTTGAATTGGTAATTGAGATTATTTTGCTCCCACAGATTTGTAAAATCATTTCGCAAGTTTTTTTCATGTACCCATATCTCGACAATTGCACTTTTTAAAAAGTGTCTCAAAATTGAATCGAAATTGTTAATACAATTCCAACTTGCCTTCACGGCTTCTGAAGGGTATTCACTTAATTAATTTCTTCTTCTTCGTGCAAACAGCCGACCACCCCACCACCACTGAACCTAGCAGTATCGACAGCATTCACTTACAGCTCTGTTATAAACAGTTACAATATTGTGTAGTTTAAAATACATCAACAAAATACAAAAAGAAAAAGAAAAAAACTGAGATTTTGTGCGAGGTGATCTAAAAAAATATATCAATTAGGGTGTTAGTGACTGAACTCCAAACTTAATTAATTTCTATTCCTTAAAAGTAGTGAAGTTTCAAAAGCCACCATCGTTATTTTGAATTTCATTTACATATAGTTCGACCTACATTTAAATTAAAAGAAAAAACATCATTACTTTTATTGCAAGTCGCACTACCTCTTAATGTTTTCATTTACTCCAGAACATCTTAAAATCTCATAATTATCGTTATGAAAGATTTTTCAATAATGCCCAAATTAGAGAAATAACCATAAATTCATAAAATGGCTGCTAAATTCTTAATAAGAAACGAAAAATTGATTCAAATTTAATAATAATAATATCTTTCTTGGTGCAATAATTTGAATATTTCCTTTCTATTCCGCATTTTATCCAGATAACAATCTTCTTTACAATCGCATTTTCATATACTCATTTTCTAAAAAAATTTTCAATTCGATACATAATACAACGTTTTTATTACTTACGTCGTAAAAGAAATTGATACTATTCTGCATTTTTACTCATGTTGTATATTATCATGTTCATGTATAAAGTATTCTTGAACATAAAATAATTAGCACTTTTTTCTTTTCTATCTTGTTCTCAATTTTATACAAATAATCATATTCTTCCTCATTTGCAAGCCAGGCATTATTGCAGTATAGCATTTTTTTCTTTTTAATAATGTTTTGTTACACCCAGAAAACCGAGCAAAATGGATTTAGACTTTAAAACGGAGATGTTCGGTCTTGCTAAAATGTCAAGATCATTAAACGGAGCTCTTTCTAAGAAATGGTGACTAATGTGTCCATGATAAAAGCGTTTGTGCAGGGAATTGTGAATTTATTTGAACTTTGATATAACGTGATGTTCCAAATCCTTCCTCTTCCTAGATAAGTATACATAATAGCTACTGCACCTTAGTTAAGTTTTCTTCTTTTATCATGTGAAAACATGGTATTGTATTCGCTTGAGGTTTTTAGAGCCTCAAAATATGAAAGCAACAGTTTGTTGAAGCTCCAAGTTGTGTTGGCAATATATTGGAGATTTATCCCTTTTTTTTAATCTTTGAGTCGGCTTTTGAAATATCTATCGTCTGCTAATGTAGCTTTATTTTAGAGTCGGCTCTCACTTTAAGGCTTTAGAATTATCTGTCATCTTCTAATGCCTTAAATTAATCAAGACACACAATAACTTAAAAAAATAATAATGTTCTCACATGATATCTTGAAATTTGAGATTATATATTTCATTATTATTTTTTTATCATTACTTATGATATGAAATAATGATTGACTCTTATTAAATGCAAAGAAAGTGACTAATAAAGAGTTATCATTACTACGAAATCAGTTAACCAATATCATAGCACTGAAGTCATGTGTATCATTATCAATTTAAGACGACTTAGAAATGCCTTCAATGGCAGTATATGCACGATTTGAATGTAGAAAATTTGAAAAAAATCGCATTAATAATAAAATAAGTATAATTACAGTAAAATCTCGTTACAACGAATTCCGTTACAACGAAAAATTCCGTTATAACGAAATTTACAAAAGTCCCTACCGAAAACCTATTAAAACAATGTTAAATGAATCTCGATATAACGAAATCATCAAATTAAGAAAATCTCGTTATAACGAACTACTCAGACCTTCTTCGAGTTTCTTTCAACTTATTTCCGAGGTGGTTCCACACCATCTCGGAGGAAACAGATATCCCGAAGCAGGTGCTGCGATTTACTGCTCCCCGGGTCGAAAGGGTACGCAGCTGCGTGATAAAAGTTAGTGGCGGGAGTGTAACTAACAAACAAAAACAGATTTTTCCGAAAAGTAAACAAAAAATTGTCGCGGTGCGAAAACACAACTGAATGATTATTGGTTCCATTCTCAATAAAAAAAAGCCTCTAGCCTTTCGTGAAGTGTAGATTGTCAGACGGGAGTGAGAAGTGTTACGAAAAGTAAGGTTTCTGCGTACTCTACAGCTCGATAAGTGACGGCTCCTTCTGTGAAAAGGAAACAGTTTTCTTTGGAAGAAAAGAAAAACATCATATCCGAGGTAGACAATGGAATTAAAAAAGGTGAGGTGGCTAAAAAGTATGGCATTTCTCCATCAACATTGTCAACTTTTTTAAAAGATCGTGAAAACATTTTTAAGCAACTGCAAACTTCTGTTCTTGGCCCTCAAAGAAAAAGGTTGTGTAAAGCCCAATTTGAAGATGTTGATAAGGCAGTTTTCAAATGGTTTCAAGATGTTCGGTCCAGAAATGGTCCACTGACCGGACCTTTAATCCGAGAAAAAACCTTAGAATTTGCTAAGATGCTGGGTGTAGAAAACTTCAGTGCTAGTTTTGGATGGTTGATTCGCTTTCGAGAGCGATACGGAGGGGTTAGGAAATCCATATCTGGGGAGGTGAATGACGCGCCGATGGAATCGGTCAACGAATGGAGAAAAGGAGAAGTGGCAGCCCTCGTCAAAAAATACAGCCCAAATGATGTGTTCAATGCTGATGAAGCTGGAGTTTTTTTTCAGCTTGAGCCGAGAAAAACCTTGACCTTAAAAGGTGACAAATGTGTTGGTGGGAAGGCTTCAAAGCAACGAATCACTGCCCTCTTTTGCTGTAACAAATCCGGAACAGAGAAGCGAAAAGTTCTCATCATTGGCAAATCCGCAAAACCTCGATGTTTTAAAAACTGTAAATCATTACCATACATTTACAAATCAAACAGAAAAGCATGGATGACGCAATCTATTTTTAATGAATGGCTCATCGATTTTGATAAAGATATGAAAAAGAAGAGGAGGAAAATCCATCTTCTCATTGACAATTGTACTCCCCATAATAATCTACCAAAATTGGATAACATCCATGTGGAATATTTCCCGCCTAATTGCACATCAAAGCTTCAACCTCTTGACCAAGGTATCATCCGAGCAGTAAAATCTCGCTACAGAAACTTTTTACTGCGTCAAATTTTGTGCGATTTGGAGAAAAACGTGGATAAAAAATGCAACATTTAGGAAGATATTGAATGGATATGTGGATCTTGGGATGACATCAGTCAATCCACAATAGGCAACTGCTGGAAACATTCAACCCATTCAGTAGACGATGATTCAGCTCCAGAAGATGCCGATTTAGAAGAGGATCCAAACGAAACTCAGCAATCGGAGTTAGAAGAAATTTGGAACGCCACAAAAAAAGAAAACTTCGATTTCAGATGAGGTTGATTTGAACGATTATCTCGGTGCAGATGACAACGTCCTAACATGTTATGAACTGACAGAAGAAGACATCGTTCAATCCATTAAAGACGAGAAGAGTGATGCTGATGACGAAAGCAGTGAAAATGAAGAAACTGTGGTAGAAGACAATGCGCCAATTGTTACTTCAACAGAAGCGTTAGCGAGTTATGAGACATTGCGATCATCTATTAATTCACAAAGTAATGTGCCAGACTTGATTTTTTCAAGCATTCACCATCTTCAAAACTTAGTTTCTAATGTGACGACTAACCTTGTACAGAAAAAGATCCTGGACTTTCTAAAATAAATTTTTTATTTCTTTGCAATCTGTTTTTTAAAGGTGATTGCTTCCCTAGAGGTAAGTCATTTTTTTTTTTTTTTCATATTTTAGATGACAGTAGCATCCACGTTCTTGAAAAGCAGTTTTTCATGGTTGGTTTCGATAATTTCTTAATTTAATTGTTTCTTATGTTCAATTTTGAAAATTCCGTTACAACGAAATATCCGTTATAACGAAAAAATTTTACGGTCCCGTGAAATTCGTTGTAACGAGATTTTACTGTATATTTTGCAATTACGTATATTTTTATAAGTATTAAACACTGTAATAGATGACATAAATAACAAAAATTAAAATACTAACATTTTCATTCCAAAATTGCCAGTAAAGTGTCATAATTTGGGTTGTGAATTATTGCATTTGAAATAGAAGGGAATTTTTTAGTTTTGTCTTATTTTCTCAGTAGGTTTTTATTGTCAATAATAATTTAATAAATTGACATTCAATTAATTTAATTAAGTGATAACAGTGATTATTCACAGTGATATAGATAAAAATGCTAGTCAGAAATTTTCTAAAATATATTTTATTGAAATCAAAAGGCAAAAACAATAATGCTATTGTCAATCTATTGCTCAGAAAAGAAGCAATGATTGCAGTTAAATTTTAATATTAAAAATATTGTTTTTAAATACAAACTAAATAGAAATGCATAAAGTAAGATAATTCATTTTTTATTAAGGAATATAGAGAAGGATCATCATCATGATCCTCTAATGAGAAAAAGACATTTGTTCTGATGTACAATGCTTTTTCTAATATATGTTTTATTTTGTATTTATCCATTATCTGTTTAATATTTGTTGATAAATGTAGATAAAAAAAGATAAATGTAGTATTCTTGTATTTTTCTATTGTGATATTTTATTTGAGAAAACTCGATAACTCTTAAATAAGATGCAAGACTTAAGTATCTATGCAAGCTCGGATGAATTATTTTTCACTGAAATCTTCAAATCTTGGTAATTTACCACATCCCATTAAAAGCCATCCTTTAAAAAATAATGAAATATCATTTTCCTGATAAATTAAAATATTTACAGCACAGGTATTACGTATAAAACATAACAGGTTTTCGTACTCTTTACATCGATCTGTTTCAAACTTGTAAAGATAGATTTTAAAATCAATTTTTCAATTGCTTGATACTCTAAAATTTTGAAATTTGTACACTTATTATAATGCAATATTTTTACATTTTCAGACCACAATCCTCATTCATTAATTCTTTGATAATTTTTTTTAATTTATTCCACGCCCCAAACTCCAATTAGTTACAAATTTTTCAAAAAAATTGACTTCAAGATTTAATCATTTTGCTGACAATGCATAGTCATCTAAAAACTAAAATGCAGAAAGTGGATAAACAATAAAAAAGTATTTAATCTTATATTTCTAAGTTTATATGCTTTAAGATTTATTTTCATTAAATAAATTTCTTATTTTTAAAGCATAACCATTAAAATAAAAAAAAGTTTAAAAGATTTACAAATTATTTAATCTTATCTTAAGACAATAATCAAAAATTAATAAAAGCTTTATTTTCTCCATTTATTTTTAGAATTATTAGCAGTCTTCAAATGTGTCATGATGTTTGCCGCAAATAACCTTACTCAAGTTATTATTGCAACTCAGTGTAGCCAACTCAACTCTCCTAGTAAAATTTTAATCCTCTAAATAATTTAGGCAACAAAATAACAGAAGGAAAATCTTCTCACACCCCTATCATTTTTTCATTTAAAATTTAAATTTTACAAAAAAAAAAGGAAAAAATATTAGAATTCACAAGATGAAGACCATAAATTAATTTTCCAAAAAGTTCCATTTTTCGTAAAAGAGAATGGGGATCAAAGAAGGCAGCGTTAAGGGTTTTAAAGGAAAGAACGTTGTCCCACAGACTCAGAAATAATTTATAGCTTCCCATTAAATGCATACCGGAATTTGAGCGCACGGCAGGTTAAATTTCATGCTGTCAGTTAGATCCATGTTACTCATAGACGCATTAAGCAAACACTGTTTAACCTAATTGCCGAGGCGTTAATTTATGTAACCTCTTTTAATTGGCGGAGTTTTAAACGCGTACTTAAAACCGGGCCTCCGCAACATTTGAATGTACCTTAATATCCGCTACTGCCTCTTGATTAAGCTAATGAACTAAGCACGACCTCGACTAAAATTTCCAAACTTCGGTTAGATGGTTCGGCCTCGAATTATTATTAAGGATATCTGAATATTTTCAGCCGTCGGGGGAAAATTATCCGATGTAGGTGCTCCAGAAAGTCCGTTTCATTCTTTCATTTTATAACACACCGTTGGTAATTAATGCACTGGAAAATCGTATAAATGAACAAAGTCCTGCAAAAATTTGAAAAAGAATTTAATTGGCAAGCGAGTTTTTAATCTTGGAAATTAAATGTAAAAAAAAAGCATTTCACCAATTTTAATTTTTCTTCTGGAGCGGGGGAGCTGGTGAGTTGTTCGATAAATTGTTTGAAAATAAAAAATACTAGACTTTGACACATATTATAGGATAAAAAAATAATATAAACGATCAAGGAATTTTTAATTAACTTTTCCTGTTATAAACATGAAATCTCTGAAATTTATTGCTCCTTCTATTCAGTATAAAAATAAAGCTTTTTAATTCAATTGCAATTACCTTTTTCCCAAATGCTGGCTGTTGTAAATATATCACGGACAAAAGTTATCTTTAGAAATAAGACTCTTTTAACAGCATCTGGAATATTCGTCGCTAAATCCTTAATTTTTCGCTTAGAAATGTCTTATTCGTAATGTTAACTTCTGGCGTGGTTAATTGGAGACAAGTGAATGTTGGATAGGCCTTTTAAATGCATTCTAATTTAATTTTTGCTTATAACTGATGAAATAACTTGTTATTTAATATTTGATTTTAAATAATTCTATATAATTATATTATTCGCTTCTGTGCAGCTATTTGAATACATAGAATAGAGCTTACTATATATGCGATTCGTTACTTAATAGATATTATTATTTACACAAAATATTCAATGACATTGAAATTATGAAGTTGTATGTGTTCATTTTAATTCTTCTCAAAACTTACTTATAACCAACTAAAATCAATATCAAATTAAAAAAGAGTTATCAAAAAAATTTATATATATATATATATATATATATATATATATATATAATCTGAGGTTTCTTAGTGTTACCGATGCATGCACGAAATAAGTGTTGTGGATTCTGCAGAATCCACAAAAACACTGAATTAATGCATAATACACTTTGGTCAGCCACGCATAGTTTCTATCATTCCTCTCTTTACAAGTCGACCAAAGCTCACAAAAAAACCTGGATCTTCCTCGATTTACGTTAAACTTGTTAAATCAAGCACTTAAATATATATCATTCATATGAAAAGAAAAATAATAAAATGAACGTTTCAGTTGATAACGTCTTTGATTTAAGAATTTCTTTCAGTTATAACTACAAACATTATTCGCCACAAAATCGCTACAGTATACTTTAATTGGAGTTCTTGTATTTCATATTTAGAGTGATGAACTCCTGAAATTCGTTTTTCACCATCTTCAAGATATGCTAGACTAAAGAAGTATTACGTATATGCTAGATTTCAATAATAAATTGCTTTAACTTAATCTGAAAATAGTTATCAACTAAACAATTAATTTAATTACTTTTCTACTTCTACTACTACTACTACTTTTCTACTACTTCCTTAATTACTAATTCAGAGGCGCCTTCTGGTAGAGAAATGAAAGAGAAAAATTAATTTCAATGTTCTATAGTATATACGATGATGAATTATAAATTAAAAGCTAAAAAGAGGAAAATATTTAAAATAAATTTCTACTTTTTAGTATATAAAAAATGCGTTTTAAAAATACTGGGGCTTTTTGTGGAATTTATCATTTTATCTGTTCTACTAAAGATCAAGATTAATAAAATATTATAGTAGGATTGCTCCTAGTGAAACGGACTCAAATTAATTCTTTTAATTGGTACACGGACTGCAAGGACTCGATGAATTTAAGATAATTCTTTCATGCGTATTAATTATTTGTGAATTTACAAATAAATTATTTTAATAGTTCCATATCCATTTCAGTTACTAAACAGGCAACGTCCCAAACCTTCGTTAGAATAATGCACCAAAAACGCATATCCCAATTACGGAAGGATAAGTTCATGAATGAGCTGGCCCATCTCTTCAATGATTCGCTCAGATACTGAACTCGAAAGAAGTGTTATAAGCGTATCTGGTTGGAATTGAGCGTTTCACTCGAAGCAATACTCCAATCAACTCATTCTCGTATTCGAAGCTCCCCTTATCGAGAGGAAGCGAGATTGAGGAAATGCGATTCTCGAGAACTAAAGGTAGAGATGGACTCAGAGGCAGTCGGAAATTGCCCCAGCTATGAATCACTGGAGCTGCAGATAGAGGGTGGGATTCATTTGAAGCCGGACAGTGGGGAAGGAGAGGCCCAAAAATAGATACTTGCCCATATTTGAGGCGTGATTCTATTATAAGCAGGACGTCCTGTTTCTGGAAACTCACCTCAAAGATCATTGTTTGAAGCCTTGTATAAATATGATGGGGAGCTAACCTCAATTATCGTAACTCATGGCCAATAATGGAGAAAGGCTTTAATAATTTTTAATGAAGCGGTTAAAGATTGCACTGCAGGCATACAAAATGATTTTCCATTGATATTTTGTTTGAAATACCGTTTATTGTTGCGCCTCTAAATTTGATGGAAGCTCTTCCTTTAGGTTAATGACTGTCAGTTGCACAAGATAAAAATAAATATTCTTTAGTAGTCTGTTATTAACTTGATATCAAGGTTTTATGTTTCATAAATAAAGATCTACTTTGTCATAAAAATTTTTGAAAACATCCTGCGCTTTAGTGTGAATAATGCAGTGTAATTGTTACTTATCTTTACAATCCTATAAATAAAATTTAATGTTCTGTATCTTTTGATTAAATTTTTTTAAACATCCGGAGAATAGAATAGGAATTGCATAATTATTTATTTCTAAATAATTATATATTATAAACTTATGTTCAAGAAAAAGAAAGTTCATACAATCAGCTATTTCTGTTACATGGAGGTGTGAATTGTTTAGATCATCATTTGTCATTTTTCATGATAAATGTATGAATGCTGAATCACTAAAAAGGGAAAAATAAGGGATTTAATGTAAAATAAATCACAATGAATCAACCAGAATTGTGTATATCTCACATTTCCAAAAAAATAATCTTCCTTTTAGAATTAGCGCCCGATTTATCGAAAATTTATCATTTCATTGTTGCTATCTTTTAAAATGTTCTTATAAATTTCTAATTTCAGAAAAAAATTATTTCAGTAGTCGAGGTATATTTGAGCTGAATACTTCCACTTCTAATTGAAAAATAAGTCTTTTTCTTTCTTCATAAATCAGGAAGTTTATTTGAATATTTCTTTTCAAAAATAAATCGTACATGCTGATTTCACAACTGGTCACGTGCCCAAATATAGTGAAAAATTTTGCAATTTATCCATGTTATAAATATTTAATAAGGCACAAACAAATGTGATTTAAATGAAATATTTATTTCAAAATATTCTAAAAATGGGATCAATAAAAACTGTTATAGTTGATGAAAAGAGGTTTGTATTTTCTTAATGTAGAACGTTAAGTTAATTCAGTAAGTTTTCAATCTATTGTGTATGTATATATATATATATATATATATATGTGTGTGTGTGTGTGTGTGTATGTATGCATATGTACACTGAAGTGACAAAAATCATGGGATGACTGTTAATATCGTGTCGGTCCTCCTTTTGCCCGGCGAAGTGCAACAACTCGACGTGCCATGGAGTCCACAAGTCGTTGGAAGTCCTCTGCAGGAATATTGAGCCATGCTGTCTGTATAGACGTCCATAAATGTGAAAGTGTGGATGGTGCAGGAGTTTGGGCATGAACGGACCTTTCGATGATGTCCCATAAATGCTCGATGGGATTCATATCGGGTGATCTAGGCGGCCAGATCATGCGCTGGAATTGTCCGGAATGTTCTTCAAACCAATCGCGAACAGTTCTGGCCCGGTGACATGGCGCATTGTCATCCATAAAAATCCCATCGTTGTGTGGGTACGTGAAGTCCATGAATGGCTACAAGTGATCTGCAAGCAGCTGAACATAGCCATTTCCAGTCAATGATCGGTTCAGTTGCACCAGAGGACCGAGTCCATACCATGTAAAAACAGCCCACACCATTACGGAGCCACCACCAGCTTGAACAGTGCCTTGCTGACAGTTTGGGTCCATGGCTTCGTGGGGTCTGCGCCACACTCGAACTCTACCATCAGCTCGTAACAACTGGAATCGTGACTCATCTGACCACGCTGACCACTCATCTTTTCACTGGTTTAGGGACAAGTCGATATGCTCACGAGCCCAGGAGAGTCGCTGCAGGCGATGTCGTGCTGTCAGTAAAGGCACTCGAGTTGGTCTTCTGCTGTCATAGCCCAAGGAAGACAAATTTCGTCGCCCAGTCCTATCGGACACGTCCCTCGTACGTCCCACATTGATTCCTGCAGTTATTTGACGAAGTGTTGCGTGTCTATTAACATTGAACATTCTACACAGACGTCGGCGGTCTCGGTCGTTAAGTGCAGGTGGTCGCCCACTGCGCTGTCCATGATGGGATGTGATGCCTGAAATTTCATA